>JAJOZX010008049.1:0-67500 GCA_023014485.1 Bathynomus jamesi | reverse complement strand
AGTGAAAAATTCACTTAATTTAGAGCTAGCATTTTTGGGCTCTTGTGGCATCATTGTTTGAGCACTCTGGTGGCATCATTTTGGGGCGCTGCGCGTCCTTTCTACTCGTTTGTGGAATGCCGTACTTACAGGGTGTGGTCTTATAGAGAGCTCTCTTGCAATTCAGTTTGGTTGTTTAGATACAAGATTGTTGCATCGTGCAATAGTCCAGGTTGTGTTGTTGTTGCAAGGTTGAGAAAGAAGACCATAAATAGTGCCCCTTTTGTTTTTATCTTAAATTCATGCAACTGAGGCCTAAGATAGGCCCACATCGAGTCAGCAACCCTGAGGTAGGACCTAATAGGATCTCAAGTCCGTAAGTTTTAATTTTAGCTTAACTTGGGCTGTAGGTAGAACTGGCCCTTTTGAACTTGGCCGTTCACGGCTCAGCTGGGATTTTGAACCCAACAAATAAATAAATAACAGTAGTGTAGTCATTGCCTCATCCCACAGCCTCACTTAGAATACTGCATTCAAGCTTGATTCCCTCACCATAGACATGATATAGTTATGCTTGAAAAACATGGATTTGTGTTCATCTTCTTAAGCTTTCTTAAACTAATCCCTAGTCCAAGAAGATTGGAATACAGGGAAAGATTAAAGAAACTGGGTGTTTAGTTTTGAGAGAAGTTGTTTGAGGGGAGATATAATACAGATGTTCAAAATGTTTTCAGGTTTGGACAACTTAGATGCAACTTTTTCTTATTAGTCTGATGGAAAAACTCGAGGGCATAATAAAAAAAATAGAAAACAGACTTGTAGACTGGATCTACGAAAATACTTTTTCAGTCATCGAGTTACAGATTTTTAGAATGACTTACCATATGATGTGGTTAATAGTAGCTCCTTAGTTAGTTTTAAGAAAAAGTTGGAGGCGTTCATGAATGAAAGGGAGTTTATAAATTGTAGGAATAGTATATATTTTTAGTTTAAGTTATGTAGGCTACTTTGGTAGCTGTGTAAATAGTTTTATGTTAATTAGCTGACTTGAGATTAACATTTTGCAAAAATTGATTATAAAATATAGCTTATGACTTGAATAACCTCGAGAGGCCTAAGCGGTTTTATGTTTTCCAAACGAAACGAAATGTAATGTAATGCAATATTGGGGTCTAGGCAGGACTCGAGTTGTAAAAAATTAACAAGTGGTACGGCCACAGATTCACACATAGCAGCGTCGCAGACCGATAGACCCAAGATGCAGGTAGTGCGCTGATGAGAGTGCGGGGGGGGGCCCCTTCCGCAAGGGGTTAAGAACCGGAACGATCTATTAAAAATAAATTAACAACCGGTACTACCGCCCTCAACTCAAACCCTGGGTCTATGGCAAATTCCTATCTACTGTAAGCTTCAGAAACTGGGAATTGAGAGTTTAGAAACTTGAAACACTAATTTCATTCATGTACATGTATGCTTATTAATTTTGTTACATACAAACGAAAGACAGAACTGAGGAAATGTGAGTCAACCAAGTAATGAATTTATAGGTATTAAAATGCCACTCTCAAAATTTTGACTTTCATGCTTTTGCAGAGGCAAACACTTCAATAATTCTCAACAAGTCCAACTTCCAACCAGGGCTGGCGCCAGCCTATTTGGCGCCCTTAGCAGGACTGCAGCTGGCGCCCCACCCGCCTCCCACTTCACGATTGGGTTTGCCCACAAAGTAATCAAGGTACCATATTGAAGAAACTATTTGCCTTACACTGATCTATTTTAATTTGCTAATACATACATTTATTATAAAATTATAAAATCATTTCACAGTTCAAGAAAGTGTCATGACCAATCAAAACAGCGAGTAAAGCGAGGCATATGTAGTAACAAATCAGAACGCTCAAAAGTGCTAAAATATGCGTACAAAAAGGACATATCTACTGTTTTTTCCAAGCAAGAAGGGCATATGTCACATAAAAACAGTTATTCGCTTATTGACGACTCCCGGAACTCATATTAAGCCGTAAATAAGCCGAGTCGCTTATTGACGACTCCCGTCTGTGCGCGCAACATTTTTAAATCGCTTATTTACGACTCCCGTCCCTAAAGGGTTAAAGGTCGTGATAGTGAAAGTTCTATAATGACCCAATAAGATGAATAAGTTAATTATGTAAATATCAGTCAAGCTAAACTGGTGTACATACGTCGTACAACCTTTCATCATTTGTCTATGCTTCTCATTCCTTCATTATTTTTTTCATGTTGTTCTTACATAATACTATCAGACGTGCAGCTCGTGCACAGGGCGGGAGGCGCTGGCGCCCCCCAGATCTTTGGCGCCCTTAGCATTTACTAACCTCGCCTAATGGAAGCGGCGGCCCTGCTTCCAACAGATGTCGGGCTCAATAGATATTTCAGCCAGACCATTTAAGCGTTCCTGAGACATTCTTCCTGAGACGGTCTTTATTAATTTCAAGCGAGAAAAACCTCTCTCTTGATGCACCAGCTACAGGAAAGGCCAATATTAGGCGCAATGCAATACTAAGATTTCATTACAGATCTAACAGGCTTTCACCATAAATATAATTCAGCATGTCAAGTGGTGCGTTGGATACCTTAGCTGGTAAAGCATTTACAGCTGAATGAATCTCTAAATGAAGATGATGATGATGATCAAGGTCACCCATTTTTAGTGTTATTTTTTTACAGCAACCTCTAATAGTGTTTGAATTTATTGCTTTTTTTTTATCGCTTTAGTGCTAAAAAGAAAATCAAACAAATTAAACATTGTTCAAAATAAGAAAATAAATTTTTTCCTGAATCCCTCCTCAGAACTCTCATCAACCACCTCATCATCTAAACTTTCATATTTAAACATACGTTTCTTCTTTCGGGTCGTTTTTTTCACAAATATGACATTCCCCATTTCATCTGCAATTGATCTCGCAGACACATGATCTGAAGCAAAGCCATTTTCTCGATAATCATCCAAAAATATATGCACAGCTGTGATTTCTTTTAAATAGTAGTTTCGTATGTACGATTTCTTTAGTTCTGAAACAACATTTCAAGCTTGAACGTATCTAAAATATAAAATGGGTATAAAATAATAGTTACGCATAAATTTCGAACATTGCTATGACGCAATATACATATGTAACGTTTCCATGGCAACTAATTTAGATATTCATATCGTCATGCTTCATATTCTGTATTTATTTATTTCTGACGTGGACACGATTTTTGTATCCGGGTGTATATATATATATATATGAAGACTAAAGCGACTGTATAAAACATTTACTCCAACAGGACGTTTCGAATTTCAACTGGATTCATCTTTAGCAAATCTAGAAAGATGATCCAAACAAATACACAAAAGTAAAACAGTTGTAAGAGCAAAACGAGTTATAAAGCAAATATCAGAGACGGAACCGAACTTACCATGTGGTACAAGGCATAAAACTAGAATACCAAAAATTCACTATCGACAAACAGTAAAAGTTGGTTGGGTTAAACAATATTAAGTTTTATGGAAGCAACCAAATCGTTAAGGGACGGATGAAGTCTCTAATATTTTCAGATCAACAGCATTAAAAGATGACATAATAGAAAAATCAGCAATATCAACTGCATTCAAGCTTGGTTCCCTCACCATAGACATGATATAGTTATGCTTAAAGGTGTGCAACGTAGGGTAACCAAGCTAATCCCTAGCTTAACCCTTTCAGGCATGGAGTATCATATATGATACATAATTCCTATCACCGTCTTCTTCTCCGCATATAGGTTTACTATGAGTTTCTCACTGTGTTTCAAATCTGAAAACCAATAGGAACGAGAGAAACTCTAGCCTCGCACGGTCCTCTTGTAATTAATTTATGGGAATACAGTTCTATCTCATTGTTTATGTTGGAAGCATGCATAAGGCAAGTATCCTATTTTATCGTATGATTTTAAAGCAACGGGTTGTGTGAGTTTGTGTCTGGGATGTATGGGCGGACAGAAAACTCGCATGACGTGCGGTCTCCCATACCCCATACAATACGGTCGGGAGGGACTAAGGTATTGAAGGTAAGAAGTAGACGCGGGGTGGGGGAGGGGGGGTGCCCCCCTGTCGGGATGTGAAGCGATGGATCTTCGTGACACCCTGGGGTGCGAGGTCCTCCAGGAGCTCGTTCACTGTGATCGACAATAGGCGGGTGGCTTAAATAGTGCCCTGACTCTGGTTCAGGCGAGGGTGTGGGGAAACGGACACCGAGAATCCAAGGACCTCAGTGAGGGAGAGTAGGGCTTTCGTCTCTGCGGCTGAGCGTGATTTTATGAGGAGGGAGCCATCCCTCTGTGGTCGTACATCATAGCGGCTGGAGTTGCTGCGGGCTCGGATCGCCTAGAGCGTCCGTTCAGAGTTGGACGGAAGGGACCCAGAGGTAGGCCGGATCACTAGGAATTTGTGGATACTTGAAAGGGATAGGGAAGCTGTAGAATCGAAGTGGACTGGAATATCCAACGGTCGATAGGATGGTCGTGAATGCCGACTTCCCCGTCCGCCGCGGGACTCTCTCCGTGTGGAGGCGGGCCGACGGCGGGTGAGGGGGGACATACGAGGAGAGCAAGAAGGCGGGTTTTGGGGATAAGTCTTGCGTGGAACTTGACTTGCCCGAAGGCGGCTGAGGTGGGCTGGGACGAGACCCCTGCTCCAGAGGGTGTATGTCCAAGGGCATATTCAAGGTACAGGCTGGGGTTGGCAGCGGAAAAGGAGAGTGCAAGCGTTCCGTTTCCAGAGGGGGAGTCAACCCCATCAGGATGCGATCTTCCAGTGGTAGAGGACTCGGGGGCCTGGTTGCCCACCACCCGAGTGTTGAGAGAAGGAGTAGTCCGAGGATTAAAAGCAGAAGTCGTAAGCCGAGGAGGAGAAGCCATGACAAACAAAAAGAAGCTTAATCCCCCGCGCGCATCCAACCACCACCGACTCCAACAAGGGAAAGGCGAATCGTGGACACACTCGGTCCCACCGCCAGTAGATGTCACGCAGGAGAGATACACCCATACCCAGTCCCTGTGCCTAAAAGGCGGACACTCTCATCCAACGCGCGGTGAAAGATGGCAGGGACAGGGCTTGGGTATGGTTTAAGAGCGACAAAGGTGAAGGACAACCACCTCCCTCACCCAAGGTCCAAGGTAAGAATCGAGTCGAGGTCCAAAACAAAGCCAAATGCAGGGAAAAAAGCCAGAAAAAGTAGGGGAAAGGAGGAGAAAGAAATATAAGCAGGAGGTCAGCCGGGTCCCCAAACAGGTCCAATGGTCCACGAGGGCAGAGAAAGCCCTTACATCGAAGGAAGATGCATTCCCACATTGGCCACAGAGGGACGCGCCCTATAGCTCCGGACAAAGCAAAGGGTTCCAAAAGACCTGCAGCAACTAAAAGCTGCAATAAAAACTTTAATTATATCAACAGCTGAGTGTGAGTGATCGTTCAGCACCATGAATATTATCACCTCTTCTACGCGAAATTCGCTGTTATGAAACAGCATCAAGTCTGATGTTCATATCCCTGATTTGGCCCACCACTGAATAGTTTTGATCCCAAGGATTACGTAAAACTGGCTGGAAAAGGGTTGTTAATTGTCAAGCTCCTGCACAGAGGTCTGGTAAACGTATTAATGGGAATATTTGGAAACATCTTTGAAGGTATGTAGCACATAATGAGTAAACTTATGTAATAAGAGTATGAACATAATTATAACTAATATAAAGTAACCTATATATTTTTTTTAATAGTCTTTGTTTAAATTTCAATTCTAGTTCTATTACCTATAATCAATTTTGGTCTACTTCAGATAGGTGCTTTAGCACCTATATAAAAAAAATCTTCGTGGGAGGGGATACCCCTCCCGCACGGTCCAGTGGTGTAGTGCTGTGGGAACGCGTGGGAACGGCGTTCCCTTACTTTTTTTGGTAGACGGAACGGCGTTCCCTCACTATTTCAAATAAATCCGAACTTACAAATCTCTAACGTCATGAAATTTTAATTCCCACCCCTAGAAGAAATATGAGAAAGAATCATTAACTGCTTCATTTCTTTTAGCTTCGACTGAGGCAATGCTAGCCTATAAAGATCTGGTGAAACAGTCACCACGGCGTACCAGTTGTTAACTTTTTTTTAGTTAATCATTCCAGTTGTTAGCTATTTTTATTGATCGTACTGGATGTCGTATATCTAATGACACTGGAAATACTGCATCTTCAACCTTGGAATATATCCTAATATCCAGTGCATATGACCTCAAAATATCCCTGAAATTGGTCAGATTTCAAAAGATTTCCCGGGGGGCTTACAGTGCCCCCGGACCCCCAGCTCTATGGGCTCACCGCGCTCGCCATTGTCCCCCCCGCATCTGAGTAACACTTTCAAAATGCGTTCCCTCACTTCTTTATTTAGCACTACACCACTGTTAGCCAAGCCTTCTCCATGAGGCTGTAACTCAAATGTTTCATCTTGACTGTCTGTGTTTTTGCTGATTTTTAAAGCATAGAGTTTTTGTATAGGTCTCTTTAACTTTCCTCCTGAAGTCTTTACCAGTGCAGACCTAACTAAATTGTCTTTGCCAACAAACAACTCTTCAATTATGCCAAGGTTCCACCATTGCCTTGGTCTTTCAACCCCAATCAATACCACTTCTTCCACCTTGATACAATTTGCACTGGAGCCCTTTACCTTGCCTGATGGGTAATAATTGAGTTCTGGCAAGTATTCCATCTGCCACCTCTTTCATAACTGATCTTGTAGCTCTTCAAGGTACCTGAACCGTCTGGTTAACTCTCCTTGAGTGCTCTGGATAGGCTGCAAGTCTTCTGGCACACTGGGGCTTGATGTTAATCGTTTACCACAAAGAAAATGATTTGGTGTCAATGGCTCTGCATCCTGCATACTGTTATAAACAAAAGTGATAGGCCTACTGTTCACCATTGTTTCTACTTCACATAAAACAGTGCAGAATTCTTCTTTGCTCAAATGAGCATTAGCTAAAAGTTTCTTTAATGGACACTTTACACTTCTCACTAGCCTTTCCCAAAATCCTGCCCACCATGGTGCTCTTTGAACAATAAACTCCCACTGTACCCCTTGGTGTGAAAGGTAGGATTGGAATCCTTCCTCTTTTAGCAAGGACCAAATTTCTTGGAGTTCCTTTGCAGCCTTTTTGAAGGTTTTTGCATTATCCGATATGATTTTATTTGGGAAACCCCTTCTGTTCACAAACCTTTTAAAGGCCAAAAGAAATACATCACTACTTAAGTTGCTTACCAACTCCAAATGGATTGCTCTGGTGGTAGCACATGTGAAAAGACATATAACCTTTGTTAGACTCCCCTTGCTCATACACATAGACTGGACCTGCAAAGTCTACTCCCACTACATCAAATGGGGCAGTATAGACACACCGTTCTCTTGGAAGTGGAGCCACCTTTTCATAATAAGGCTTTGCACTCCAACGCTTGCAAACCACACATTTATGCAAGACCTTTTTACTACTTGTCTAATTTTGGGAATCCAAAACTGTTGTTTATTGAAAAATTTATTTTATTATTTTTTGAGAGAGATTATTTTGGTATAATATTAAGGTTAAGTTTACTTTAAATAGACACAGTAATTATAGAAATAATAATGGCCCATTTAGACACTGTCAACATAGCTACAGACTTTTTCACTGTAGGCAGTGGTTTTCAGGTTAAAATTTGGTCAGCAGCCAGATTACTAACTATGGTCAAGCTAAATTCATTAAAATTAATTTAGACTTACCAAAAATGAAGTTGCCAGTTGAACGTTACCCTTTCTGTTTCTAACAGATTTCTAACAGATTTGAATTTTATTTGTTAAGTTTTAAGTTACTATTTAACACACTGCTAAGTTATTTATTTGTAGGGGCTATTTCCCAGACCTAGGTTTTGCAGTTAAGTTAGGCTAGGGCTGTATTGCCCTTAAGTTTTGTTTTTAAAGGTTTAAGGTTTTGAAGGTTTTACTCAAGTTAAGTTAGGGCTATATTGCCTTTAAGTTTTAATAGGGGCTATAACAGCCATTTAATTATTTAGTTAGGGCAGTTGTAGCCCGGTTCGAGTTTCTTCTAGGTACCTAGTTTTTTCTCTTACCTTAGTTATTTTTAATTAAATTACTTACACCTAGTTCTGATAGGCCTCTATTTAGTTAAACAGGGTTTTTGTTTAATTGCAGTGGTTATTAATGAGGTTTAAAGGTTGTGAGGTTTAAAGGTTGACTTTAAGTTGCCCGGTTAGTTGGGAACCACGAGAATTTTTTACGAAAAAACTAGCCCGCTTCATTCAGCAGTCAAAATTTTTCAAGAATGGACAAAGCTCCGTTTTTCTTTGTCTCAGAAACTTTTTTCTTTTCTTTTTGTTAATTAGGGAAACCCAACTTCACTAGTTGGTTAGAAACGAGGGTTGTTATTTTTATTTATATTTTGTTTATATTTTATTTGGAAATATATGCGGTTATTTCTAACCACTTTTTTTAACATTCCCCCCAAGGGGAAAAAATTTACCAGATATTCTTGGAAATTTTATTTTTAATTTTTATTATTTTTTTTTGATGAATGAAAATGACATGCTCTACAGAAAAGTTCCTTTTAGGTGAAATATGAAAATGAAAGCGTCTTTTCTGTAGAACGTTAGTCCTAAGTTATAGCTATTTACAATTATTTACAATTTTCAATTTGTGGTCTTCACAAAGATCCACTCTGTATTTTCCTTTGCAGTTCTTCCCGAAATCTAACTGCAGCTTGTCTTTGTGGTCGGGGTTGAGTAGCGGCAGTAGTAGTGTCAGGAGAATCTACAGTTCCTGATTCTGTGGAAGAATTTTCCAGTTCTTCCAGGTCAATATTCGGTTTATCAGTTATTTCAGTGGGTATAACCGATATATGTGTCTTCTGGAGAGATGACCATTGGGTGTTTTTACAGTTACATGCCTGATTATGCCATCTTCATCTGGGTGTAATGTTTCAATTACAGCAATCTTCCAGAAGTATTTGGGATTCATAGAATTTTCATCTAAGAGACAGTTCTCCTACTTTAGGTTCTTTACTTACTGGTTGTTTGTGTTGTTGGTATTCTTTTTCCTCAAACTACTCAAATATTCATATCGCCATCTTTTTTTGATTTCTTTAGATTGTTTAACTCCCTTATGAAAGTAATCCAGTATTTTCTTTCTTTCTTTGTCCTCTGTTGCTGTCATATAATCAGCATCCACCTGATCACCTTCATTAACAGCTTCTTGGGTATCATTAGTGGTTAAAAAGTTGAATTTGGTATTGTCATACCCAAAAAGCAACTTGAAAGGAGTTAGTAGGTCAGAGGAGGGATCTTCATTTGAGTTAACATAAGTGAGTGGTCTTGAATTAATTGTATTCATTATTTCAAGAACAATTGTTTTTAGTTCAGTTAAAGGGATTTTTCTTCCTTTTAGGGAGGTATAGAGGGCTCTTTTGACTAAACCCACCATTCTTTCAGCTATTCCTAAGGTTCTGGGTGAATAGGCTGCTGTAAATTTCCACTGGATACCATGATCAGAGAGGTACTGAGACACAAGAACATTTTGGAACCAATGTTTAAGGTAATCTTCAGATCTTTTGAAGGTGGATTGATTGTCTGAAATCAAAACCTTTGGAAGGGAGTAGTTTAAGGACAAATGGTAGAGTTCTCTTAAAAAGGTTTTAGCAGAAAGGTCAGTGCAGATGTGAAGGCTGGTGAATCTGGTGGCGCAGCAAGTGAACAATAATAAGTAGACTTTCATGAATTGGTTATTCTCATCCTGGACAGAAATTGGACCAGCATAGTCAAGGGCAGTTTTTTCAAAGGGTTTTTCATAGCTTAAACGTTCCGTTACTAATGGTCCAGTAGTAGGCACTTCATAAGCCATGGCAAAGTATTTTTGGCAAAACAGACATTGTTTCAGAACCTTTTTAACTACTTGCCTTATTTTGGGGATCCAGAATTCCTGTCTGAGGAAATTGCATGTGGTAGCTAAGGTTGCATGACTGGCTTTTGCATGACATTCAGTTATGATTAACGTTGTTAAATGAGAATTTTCAGGCAGTAGTACAGGATACCTAGCAGAATAGTTAAGGTTGGTTGCATATTTATATCTCCCCATTGTTCTGACTAACCCTTCTTTGTCAATGAAGAGTTTTAGATTCTTTTGCAGCTTTGTTAGGTCCTCAACTTTTTCTCCTTTATTTAGTTTGTTGATTATTTCTTTTTCTTTTGAGAAATGTTGTTGCTGGACTAATTTTATCCAGTAATTTGTGGCCTTAGTTTTGTAAGCTGTATGATTTTTCTCCAAAACAGCAATTTGTTCTTCCATTGTTAGGTTACATTTGGGGTTATATTTGTGAGTGCGGAAGTACTTTAAGTTTTCTATGAACCGTAGAACATAGGCAGTGATTCTGACCAGTTTTTCCTGTTAGAGAATTTTTCCATGTTTAACAAGGGAGTTTTTTCATTTATTTCTTTACAAGTTGTTTGACACACATTTATTGTTGTCTGTAAGGTTTCTTGGTGGGGGTTAAAAATTAAGTTGGTTGGCCATTCAATTTCATTTCTCAAAAATGTGGGACCATGTTGGTAAAAGGGAAGAAGTTTTTGAAATTTCTTGAAAGATATTTCTGGTGAGTAGGTCTGCTGGGTTGTCTTCTCCTGCTACATGTCTGAATTCCAGGTGATGGTTTAAGTTTCTTGTTGCTTCCTGAATGTCTTTCACTCTGTTTTTTACAAAGATGGATTTCATTTTTAGAGATTTTTGAGCAATCCAATTTAAAGCCACCTGTGAGTCTGTCCAAATTATTGTTTTGAAGAACTTTTGGTTTTCTGAGTTTTCTTCTAGGTAGGTTTCTTTAAGGTATTCTAGGACTTTGGTTCCTAGGCAGATTGCCATTAATTCCAAGTTACAAATGGTCCAATTTTTTGATTTGGGTTGACTCTTGATTTAGCGTAAATTAGTTCGGATTTTCCATTTCCAACTAGATAGCAACTTACTGCTACCTTCTTGGCTGGCATCACAAAAGATGTGGAGTTGAATTTTCCATGGAGGTTTGGATTTTCAAAAGCTTGTCTAGGAAAATTCAGAAATTCCACTTTGTTTATTTCTTTACAAATTTTTTTCCATTCACCCAGCATTTCAGGTTCTAGATATTCATCCCAATCTTTTTGGTAGTACTACTTTCGCATGAAGAGTTTTAATTTAAACACTAAGGGTGCAACAAATCCAATTGGATCAAACAATGATTGCACAGAACTTAGTATTTCTCTTTTAGTTTTGGCTTCTGAGTTCAAGTTTACAGTTTTTAGATGGAGTGTATCAGCATTTGTGTTCCAACCATATCCTAATAGTTTTAACGTTTTCTTTTATCTTCTGAGGAGGCTATGTCATGTTTTTCAAATAGTCCTTGAAGTTCTGAGTGATTGGAGGCCCATTCATATAGCTTCAATTATATCATTAAGGTGTTTACACTATAATTGTAAAGGTCTTTGAGTTCTGAGAGATTGTTGGCATTAATTAAAGCATTGTCCATGTAAAAGCGGTTAGCTAGGTAGTCTGCCACTTGGTTTTGTTGTTCATTAAAAATGTGTTGGAGAGATTGTTGTAGTAAAATGGACTGCTTTTGTTGCCAAGGTAACTCTCTTATATTTATAGCAGATCAAGGTTGTCGTCATTTGGAGCCAATTGGGTATCTTTTAACCACAGAATTTTGTGGGCATTGCAGTCAAATTCTGTTTGATATTTAAGTTGTAAATATGCTTTTTGAATGTCTCCAATCATCAAATATTTACCATGCCTTAATTTAATGCACAATTTTGCTAATGAGGTAGGAGTGAAGGGCAGTCCTCAGTAGCATCATTTACTGTTATTTCTTCTGGTTTGCTTTTACCCGAGGGATCTACTACAATCCTAACTTTAGTTTTTGTACTCCAGGGCGAACTACTGGAAAATGAGGTAAAAAATTTCCTGCTTGTTTTAAGTTTCTGTTAAGGCTACTTCTTCTATTATTCCTTCCTGGAATTGTTGTTCAAGGATGTCTGAATAAGGTTGCATTAAGTTATCTTTTTTAATTTTTTGCAAGTGGACTTTAACCTGCTAATAGCATAGTTAAAGTTTGGTGAAATTTATCTTTTTGGTCATTCCATGGTACCTTAACAGACAATCTTTCATCTCTATTTTAACTTCCTTTTCGAAGTTTGCAATCAGATCTTTTTCTTTGTTTGAAATGGTTCATCCCCAGAAATACCCAAGTTTTCTAGTTTGCTAAATTGTGCATCTGGTGTCAATTTTTTCTAGATCTTCATTAGAAGTTGTACTAGTAAGTAGAGGGTTGGTAATACAGAAGCTGATCTGATCTCTTATTGGTTCTTTTTCTTTTTCAGGGTAGTAATCTGAAGGGAAACCCAATAAAAGTATTCCATAGGGAGATTTATAACAAGAGGCAGTATGAATCTGATGAGTGCTGAGGGCAAAAGTTTGTGGGTTGCAGCCCCAAAAATTAACATGAAGTCGGCCACTTCATCAGCTTCAAAGTGATCTGCAAGCTGATAATTTAAGATTTTAAATAAGTTTGAAGTTTCAGTAATCCCTGAACTTCATATTTAATATTAATATCATCAATTATGATGCTTCTATTTCTTGGTATTTTCCAGGGTTTCTAGAATCCTCCAATTTAATTATAGCTACTTCATAATTTGGTGTTTCTTGTTGGCTATAAATCCTGTTATGGTTATGGATTCCTCGTAGTGTTTAGTTGGAAGATTTAATTTTTTCACAAGTTCCTTGGTAATGTAGCTGGCTTGACTACAATTATCCAAAAGTGCTCTGCATTTAATTTTTTTCTGAGTTTCTTATTCTCATCTGCATGGAAGGAATTAATGCTACTTCTTGATCAGTGTTTTTTTAAACTTAATAAGTTAGTAACTTGTTTCCCTTGTTTTGAGTTTCTTTTTGGTAGCTACTTCAGTACTGGTTTTGGTTTTCTTATCTTCCTCTGGTTTTCCTTTTGTTTGGTACAAAGGAAGATAAATGGTTAGAAACCTACAAAATGAACAGGGTTGGAAAGAAATGGGCATTCTTTGGCTTGGTGTTTAGATGAGGTGCATTTAGTACAATAATTTAATTTAGCAAGTTTTTTCAGTTTATCCCAACTTTCAGGGAAAGAATCACATTTTGAGATTCTGTGTGAGAGTTTTTCTTACACAATTTGCAGTAAAGTTCTCTCTGGTCAGTATGTTGAGCTCTTTTGAGTTAAACTTAGATTGTCTTTGGGTGGAAACTGCCAGAGTAGCTGTAGTTTGGCCAGAATACCATGGTTTTCTGGCTGGTTCTGGAGAGAAGTTTCTTTTTTGTTTAGGTATTAAGGTGGTTAATTCACTTTGACTTAGATCAAAATTAACATTAGCTAAGGTTTTGGTAGCTTCAGCAATGGCTTCTTTGAATTTATCAAAGTGGTCATAGAGTTTAAAACCACAAGTTCTTAAAAATTCCTGAGTTTCTTGACTTAGTTTTATTATAATATCACAACAAGTATTCTTCTAATTCTAATTTTTGAGTTTGCATTAAATTTATGTAGTGCATATCTGCTTGAAAGTCATGAAGTGATTTAAAATCTTTGGTTATTTTGGATTGGGTTAAAAGTGATTTTATTATGGAGAATTTAATTTGGCCTGGTGTTGCATAACAGCCCTCCAACTGCTGCCATGCTTCTTCATAAGATGTTTTACTCTCTTGCATGCAGTTTATTTGAATGGCAGGGTTTCCACTCAAATGTTGTTTTAGGTAGGCAAATTTCTCTTCTTCGGAAAGACCTATGTTATCATAAATGTTTCTGAATGAGGTCTTAAAGTTTTGAAATTTAGAGGGATTTCCATCAAATGGTAATATTTGAAGCTCAGGAATTTTAGTACTTATTCTTGGTTTAGGTTTGGCTTCGGCATTATTTTCTTTTTTAGTTGTATCATTTGATCTATTTCAATTTGGTAATAACTGTTTTTTTCATCTAGTTTTTCTTGTTTAGCCTCTGAGAAGCCTTCGGAACAAATATACTTACTAAGGATTTCCTCATCTAAATTTTGTAACTTGTCCAGTGTGAGGACAAAAGCCGAGCATATGCATTTTTTTGTTCCTCATTCCACTCATCCAATTTCTCTTTGATTGTAGCTAAAAGTTTAGTAGCTGAGGCTCTGATTGCTCTCCTCTTTTTTACCAATTTACTAGTTTCAAGTGCTTCCACATCACTTCCCAACCATGTCTCCATACTTTTTCCTGGAGTGGCTTCAGTTTCATTAGCCATTTTTTAGGTTTAATATTATAAATGATATTATCAATGATATTTATAATTAAATTTTCAGATTATGTAAAAAATTTAATTCACTGGATTTAAAACTATTGTATCAGAAATAAAACAAAAAAGGGTAACTAACTTCTCGACTGCCCACCCGGGGGCGCCATATTGAAAAATTTATTGAAAAATTTATTTTATTATTTTTTGAGAGCGAGATTATTTTGGTATAATATTAAGGTTAAGTTTACTTTAAATAGAGACAGTAATTATAGAAATAATAATGGCCCATTTAGACACTGTCAACATAGCTACAGACTTTTTCACTGTAGGCTGCAGTCGTTTTCAGGTTAAAATTTGGTCAGCAGCCAGATTACTAACTATGGTCAAGCTAAATTCATTAAAATTAATTTAGACTTACCAAAAATGAAGTTGCCATTGAACGTTACCCTTTCTGTTTCTAACTAATCCATAAGTTTCATTTAGTTTCCAGATTTGAATTTTATTTGTTGTTTTAAGTTACTATTTAACACACTGCTAAGTTATTTATTTATAGGGGCTATTTCCCAGACCTAGGTTTTGCAGTTTAAGTTAGGCTAGGGCTGTATTGCCCTTAAGGTTTTGTTTTTAAAGGTTTAAGGTTTTGAAGGTTTTTACTCAAGTTAAGTTAGGGCTATATTGCCTTTAAGTTTTAATAGGGGCTATAACAGCCATTTAGTTATTTAGTTAGGGCAGTTGTAGCCCGGTTCGAGTTTCTTCTAGGTACCTAGTTTTTTCTCTTACCTTAGTTATATTTTAATTAAATTACTTACACCTAGTTCTGATAGGCCTCTATTTAGTTAAACAGGGTTTTTGTTTAATTGCAGTGGTTATTAATGAGGTTTAAAGGTTGTGAGGTTTAAAGGTTGACTTTAAGCTGCCCGGTTAGTTGGGGAACCACGAGAATTTTTTAACGAAAAAACTAGCCCGCTTCAGTCAGCAGTCAAAATTTTTCAAGAATGGACAAAGCTCCGTTTTTCTTTGTCTCAGAAACTTTTTTCTTTCTTCTTTTTGTTAATTAGGGAAACCCAACTTCACTAGTTGGTTAGAAACGAGGGTTGTTATTTTTATTCTATATTTATTTTGTTTATATTTTATTTGGAAATATATGCGGTTATTTCTAACCACTTATTTTAACAATTATCACTTCTCTAACTCCAGCATGTAACAGCTTATGATGAGTATCCAGGATCAAAAGGTCCACAAAGTGGCCCCCAGAAGGTAGCAAAATTGGATGTCTTTTCTCCTCTGGAAGCCCAGAAAACTGTAGTCTACCTCCTACTCTCAATAAATCCTGATCCAAAAACACATCCAAACCCTTGAGAGCAGAATGTGTTGGTAGAACCTGTAATGGATGGTGGTGAGCAATTCCCTCTCTTCACCAAATTTTTCCTTGTGCACATATACCACCCAGTATTTCGCCGACTAGCAATAATTGCACCCATCAATTCCAACCTTGGAACAGAAAGCCTTTTCAAAGGTGCTACTCTGCTCTTTGCAGCAACCAACCTGCAACTTACTTCCTCTTGCAATGTGCCTCTAATATAAATACAAGTTGCATAGGCTTCCTCACTTGCATCACAAAAGCTGTGCAGCTCCAAATTGTCTGGACTATTGTTCAACTCTCCAAAGTACCATCTTGGGATTTCAATGTCTCCAAGATGTGCCAATTCTTTGAACCAATATTTCCACCTTACCACCATATGATCAGGTAACTCTTCGTCCCAACCAAGTCCAATTTCCCAGAGGCTCTGAAACCAAATTTTTTACTTTATCACAAATGGAGCCAGGAATCCAAGAGGATCAAAGACCTTTGAAGCCAAACTAAGAGCTGTACGTTTTGTCCACCTTGTCTCATTCTCAGCCAGCTCTACTAAAGATTTCCCATTGAAGGTAAACAAATCATCTCCTTGCTGCCAAACAATGCCTAGAATCTTTGTGTCTATTGACCACAACTCCTTAATACCAGAATCCTCAATACTGTCTGCTGCATCAGATCCTACACAGGACTGACTCATAAACTGTTGTAACTGAGAATGATTGGTCTGCCATTTTCTAAGCCCCATGCCAGCCTCCCTCATTATAGCTCTAGCCTCCCTGAATATCTGTTTAGCCATTTCTGTATTATCCACGGAACACAGCAAATCATCAACATAAAAATTTTTCGTTATGTGTTCAATAGTGTTAGGATAGTCTTCAGAATATTTCTTAAAATGGTACTGCATAGTAGCTGCCAACAGAAATGGACTAGAGCTGAGGCCAAACAACACTGATTTCATTCTATATGCTTGAACCTTAGGTTCATTTTCCAACAAGTCTTTCGTATCCACCCACAGATACCTTACTGCATCTCTGTCCTCTGGTTTTAACTTTATCCGCAAAAAAGCTTGCTTCACATCTGCAGTCAATGCTACTCTACCAAACCTGAATCTCAGTAACAAGGAAAATAAATCTGCATTTAAATTTGGCCCAGCATCCAAACAGTCATTCAAGGACACACCACCTTTGTCCTTGGCTCAGCCATCAAAAACTACCCTCAGTTTGGTGGTAGTTTTGTCTCGCCGTACCACTGCATGGTGTGGCAGATAATGTGCCTCCTGGCTCACCAGCTCACCTTGCACCTTTCAGCATAGCCCTCCCTTACATAACTTAGGATGGCCTCATTGTATTCAATTAACAACTCCTCATTTTTTCTTAGCCTGTACAATGAAGTCTCCAACCTCCGATTAGCTAGCTGAAGGTTTGAACCGGTTTGCAAGAATCCTTCCAAGGGAGGCCAACTTCATAGCAACCATCTCTAAACCCAATCCCTTTTTCAAATTGCTCTAAAACATCATTGTTCACTGTACTTGCCTGTTTGTCCTTTATGCCAATGATTCAAGTTCCCAAAACGCTTTCAAATGCCTTTCCAAACCATGGCTGTTCTCCTCAATCTTAACAAAGAGCCTTAACTTCCATTTCATTGCAATAGCTACCATGTAGCATCCAGCCTAGCTTACTTTCAATAGCTACCGGGCCTTGAGATTTGCGACAATATTACCATGATGAAGTCCCAATAATAGTCAGCTCCAATCAAAAGACTAATATCTTCTGTTCCTTCAAACTTATTATTGCCCAAATTAATTCCTTTAACTTGCAATTCTTGGACACATGCCATATCTAAACAAGTAGTGACTGGAGCACAAAGTTCCTCAATCTCTACAGCTTGGACCTTGATAGTGGGACTTTGCGGTAACAACCCTTTAACCAGAACTTCTACCTTCTTAAATTTGGTTCGGTTTTGAACGGAACCCCCAAACCCAGAAATTCTTAAATTTTCCCTCTTAAGTTCTTTAAACTTCAATTTTCTGGAAATTCTGGTCTTAATAAACTACACTGGCTACCACTATCAAACAACACTCTTACAGTAGCTTCTCCATCATTCCCAATTAATAAGGCTGCAGTTGTTTGCAATAATCCCCTTTACTTTTACTCCCTTTCATAGCAGTGGCATGTGCCACTGATGTCTCTACTTCTGGGGTAGGCCTACTTGGAGTGTTTTCACACAATAATGGCTGATGCCTGCCATGACATTTTTTGCACAAAATTTTAAACTTACAAAACCTTGCTCTGTGACCTTTCAAAAAACATTTAAAACATGCTGTGGACTTAGTTACCCTGTCCTTTCTCTCCTCAAAAGGTAAAGCCTCAGCCACCTCACATTTATATGATTGTGGTTGCCTTCGCAAAATATGCATTCCTTGATTCCCTTTAATTTATTCTCAGAGGATGCATGTAGAGCTGACACTGTACCTGGGTTTCCTTTTTGTGAAACTTTGGTGCTGTGCCTGCCTTTGTCTCTTGTTTACATCCACTGTGCAAACTAAATTCCCTCTCGTCTTGCTAATTCTGTGCCTAAAAGACTTAACATCTGCTGAAGGGGGATGTACACATGTTCTGTAGAGTGTCCCCTACTTAATTCAAGCAAAATTGAGCTAGGCAATTTAGACTCCAGTATAGTAACCAACATTATACCATACCTTTCCATTCCTACACCCAAGTTGTCCAGGGACCTAGTTCTAATTCAAATTCATCATATAACTGCCGTAACTCCTTGACACTATTAGGATTATTAACAGGAGGTATAGCTAAAAGTTCACGGAGGTGGCTTTTAATTAAGATCTCTGGCTTACCAAACCGTTTCTTTAATATATCCCAAGCCACATTATAATTAGCCTCTGTTAATGCTAATCCTGCTATTGTCTTTGCTGCCTCCCTTCCAAGAGGGACTGCAAATAATTAAACTTCTCCACGCACTTAACACTTGACTAGAATGAACTGCTGATTGAAAACTGTCTGCCCATCCTTGCCATTCCTGAATACTCCCAGAAAATGTTTTGAGTACAAGCCTCGGTAATTGAACTACAGATCTGTTAACCTTAACTTCACAAACATCATTTGTTGAGTGTTGTGTTTCATTATTAGACCTGGTCTCTAACTGTACTGAGCTGCTAAACTCTTTTGCTCGGTGGCCTACTTTATTATATCATCAATAATCTCTTCAAAGTAAATTATGTTATTTTCTATTTCATCCTCTTCTATAAGAGCCTCAATTTTAACATTTACTCACTTAGAGCAACCTTTTTAGTTTCTAATATGGAAAGCTGCGCAGTCACTAAGCTAAATCCTCTTGCTCTATGGCAGAATCTATAGTGGCAATGACCTTTGTAATTAGACCTTTGTAGGCGCTTCTCCTTTTTTAAACTTGTTCAATTCAGATGCACTCATCTTCAATGCAAACAACAATTGGGCTCAATGCCAAATGAGCTGAATTGGCAGAAATACTTAACCAAACTGATCAAACGCAAATTTTGCTTTCAAATAAACTGAATTGCTGGGTGGGGTACTAACCAACACCAGTATGGAATACCAATTTTTCCACCCAAGTAACTGGCGCACCGAAGTCTGCAACCTTCGCCTACGAATAATAAACCAAAATTAACCAAACAGGTAAAATGTAGGCCAAAAACAACGACAGACGAGTGGCCAAGTTTTGCAATTGGGCGACCAAACTTTCTACCCTGGGACATTAATTCAATAATAAACCAAACCGGTAAAAATGTAGGCCAAAAACAACGACAGACGAGTGGCCAAGTTTCGCAATTGGGCGACCAAACTTTCTACCCTGGGACCTTAATTCAATAATAACCAAAATTAACCAAACCGGTAAAAATGTAGGCCAAAAACAACGACAGACGAGTGGCCAAGTTTTGCAATTGGGCGACCAAACTTTCTACCCTGGGACATTAATTCAATAATAAACCAAACCGGTAAAAATGTAGGCCAAAAACAACGACAGACGAGTGGCCAAGTTTCGCAATTGGGCGACCAAACTTTCTACCCTGGGACCTTAATTCAATAATAAACCAAAATTAACCAAACCGGTAAAATGTAGGCCAAAAACAACGACAGACGAGTGGCCAAGTTTCGCAATTGGGCGACCAAACTTTCTACCCTGAGACCTTAATTCAATAATGCTCAACCCGTCTAGCCCTAACTTGGGCTACAATTTGGACAATCAGAACTTTGCCGAAAAATAGTCACTGACTCAGTCTTGGGCTAGAATCCGGTTCTGAAGGACCATGTTATTTATTTATTCGTTGGGTTCAAAATCCCAGCTGAGCCGTGAACGGCCAAATTCTAAAGGGCCAGTTCTACCTACAGCCCAAGTTAAGCTAAAATTAAAACTTACGGACTTGAGATTCTATTAGGTCCTACCTCAGGGTTGCTGACTCGATGTGGGCCTACCTTAGGCCTCAGTTGCATGAATTTAAAATAAAAACAAAAGGGGCACTATTTATGGTCTTCTTTCTCAACCTTGCAACAACAACACAACCTGGACTATTGCACGATGCAACAATCTTGTATCTAAACAACCAAACTGAATTGCAAGAGAGCTCTCTATAAGACCACACCCTGTAAGTACGGCATTCCACAAACGAGTAGAAAGGACGCGCAGCGCCCCAAAATGATGCCACCAGAGTGCACAAACAATGATGCCACAAGAGCCCAAAAATGCTAGCTCTAAATTAAGTGAATTTTTCACTAACCTTACAATTATGAGATGGATATATATACACCTTAACTTAATATATACAAGCAATGTTGCATCAATCAGCTTAGTCATCATATCGCCTTAGGACAACAATGGTTCTTCCTCTTCTAGATTTTCTAACAACTACATAAATGTTAGTTTATTTATTTGTTGGGTTCAAAATCCCAGCTGAGCCGTGAACGGCCAAATTCTAAAGGGCCAGTTCTACCTACAGCCCAAGTTAAGCTAAAATTAAAACTTACGGATTTGAGATCCTATTAGGTGATCCTATTAGGTCCTACCTCAGGGTTGCTGACTCGATGCGGGCCTACCTTAGACCTTAGTTATATGAATTTAATATAAAAACAAAAGGGGTACTATTTATGGTCTTCTTTCTCAACCTTGCAACAACAACGCAACCTGGACTATTGCACGATGCAACAATCTTGTATCTAAACAACCAAACTGAATTGCAAGAGATCTCTCTATCAGACCACACCCTGTACGTACGACATCTCACAAACGAGTAGAAAGGACGCGCAGCGCCCCAAAATGATGCCACCAGAGTCCCAAACACTGATGCCACAAGAGCCCAAAAATGCTAGCTCTAAATTAAATGAATTTTTCACTAAACTTACAATTATGAGATGGATATATATACACCTTAACTTAATATATACAAGCAATGCTGCATCAATCAGCTTAGTCATCATATCGCCTTGGGACAACAATGGTTCTTCCTCTTCTAGATTTTCTAACACTCCCCACCGAAGAGGCATTGTTGTCGTTACATTCTGCAAGGTTAGCCAAGCCTTCTCCATGAGGCTGTAACTCAAATGTTTCATCTTGACTATCTGTGTTTTTGCCGATTTCTAAAGCATAGAGTTTTTGTATAGGTCTCTTTAACTTTCCTCCTGAAGTCTTTACCAGTGCAGACCTAACTAAATTGTCTTTGCCAACAAACAACTCTTCAATTATGCCAAGCTTCCAGCATTGCCTTGGTCTTTCATCCCCAATCATTACCACTTCTCCCACCTTGATACAATTTGCATTGGAGCCCTTTACCTTGCCTGATGGGTAATAATTGAGTTCTGGCAAGTATTCCATCTGCCACCTCTTCCATAACTAATCTTGTAGCTCTTCAAGGTACCTAAACCGTCAGGTTAACTCCCCTTGAGTGCTCTGGATAGGCTGCAAGTCTTCTGGCACACTGGCGCTTGATGTTAATCGTTTACCACAAAGAAAATGATTTGGTGTCAATGGCTCTGCATCCCGCATATTGTTATAAACAAAAGTGATAGGCCTACTGTTCACCATTGCTTCTACTTCACCTAAAACATTGCAGAATTCTTCTTTGCTCAAATGAGCATTAGCTAAAAGTTTCTTTAATGGACACTTTACACTTCTCACTAGCCTTTCCCAAAATCCACCCCCCCCATGGTGCTTTCTCAACAATAAACTCCCACTGTACCCCTTGGTGTGAAAAGTAGGATTGGAATCCTTCCTCTTTTAGCAAGGACCAAACTTCTTGGAGTTCCTTTGCAGCCTTTTTGACGGTTTTTGCATTATCCGATATGATTTTATTTGGGAAACCCCTTCTGTTCACAAACCTTTTAAAGGCCAAAAGAAATACATCACTACTTAAATTGCTTACTAACTCCTTAATACCAGAATCCTCAATACTTTCTGCTGCATCAGGTACTACACAGGAATGACTCATAAACTCTTGTAATTGCGAATGATTGGTCTGCCATTTTCTAAGCTCCATGCCAGCCTCCCTCATTATAGCTCTAGCCTCCATGAATATCTGTTTAGCCATTTCTGTATTATCCACGGAACCAGCAAATCATCAACATAAAAATTTTTCCTTATGTGTTCAATAGTGTTAGGATAGACTTCAGAATATTTCTTAAAATGGTACTGCATAGTAGCTGCCAACAGAAATGGACTAGAGCTGAGGCCAAACAACACTGACTTCATTCTATATGCTTGAACTTAGGTTCATTTTCCAACAAGTCTTTCGTATCCACCCACAGATACCTTACTGCATCTCTGTCCTCTGGTTTTAACTTTATCCGCAAAAAGGCTTGCTTCACATCTGCAGTCAATGCTACTCTACCAAACCTGAATCTCAGTAACAAGGAAAATAAATCTGCATTTAAATTTGGCCCAGCATCCAAACAGTCATTCAAGGACACACCACCTTTGTCCTTGGCTGAGCCATCAAAAACTACCCTCAGTTTGGTGGTAGTTTTGTCTCGCCGTACCACTGCATGGTGTGGCAGATAATGTGCCTCCTGGCTCACCAGCTCACCTTGCACCCTTTCAGCATAGCCCTCCCTTACATAACTTAGGATGGCCTCATTGTATTCAATTAACAACTCCTCATTTTTTCTTAGCCTGTACAATGAAGTCTCCAACCTCCGATTAGCTAGCTGAAGGTTTGAACCGGGTTTGCAAGAATCCTTCCATGGTAGGCCAACTTCATAGCAACCATCTCTAAACCCAATCCCTTTTTCAAATTGCTCTAAAACATCATTGTTCACTGTACTTGCCTGTTTGTCCTTTATGCCAATGATTCAAGTTCCCAAAACGCTTTCAAATGCCTTTCCAACCATGGCTGTTCTCCTCAATCTTAACAAAAAGAGCCTTAACTTCCATTTCATTGCAATAACTACCATGTAGCATCCAGCCTAGCTTACTTTCAATAGCTACCGGGCCTCGAGATGTACGGACAATATTACCAGTGATGAAGTCCCAATAATAGTCAGCTCCAATCAAAAGACTAATATCTTCTGTTCCTCAAACTTATTATTGCCCAAATTAATTCCTTTAACTTGCAATTCTTGGACACATGCCATATCTAAACAAGTAGTGACTGGAGCACAAAGTTCCTCAATCTCTACAGCTTGGACCTTGATAGTGGGACTTTGCGGTAACAACCCTTTAACCAGAACTTCTACCTTCTTAAATTTGGTTCGGTTTTGAACGGAACCCCCAAACCCAGAAATTCTTAAATTTTCCCTCTTAAGTTCTTTAAACTTCAATTTTCTGGAAATTCTGGTCTTAATAAAACTACACTGGCTACCACTATCAAACAACACTCTTACAGTAGCTTCTCCCTCATTCCCAATTAATAAGGCTGCAGTTGTTTGCAATAATCCCCCTTTACTTTTACTCCCTTGCATAGCAGTGGCATGTGCCACTGATGTCTCTACTTCTGGGGTAGGCCTACTAGGAGTGTTTTCACACAATAATGGCTGATGCCTACCATGACATTTTTTGCACAAAATTTTAAACTTACAAAACCTTGCTCTGACCTTTCAAAAAACATTTAAAACATGCTGTGGACTTAGTTACCCTGTCCTTTCTCTCCTCAAAGGTAAGCCTCAGCCACCTCACATTTATATGACTTGTGGTTGCCTTCGCAAAATATGCATTCCTTGATTCCCTTTAATTTATTCTCAGAGGATGCATGTAGAGCTGACACTGTACCTGGGCTATTCCTTTTTGGAAACTTTGGTGCTGTGCCTGCCTTTGTCCCCTTGTTTACCATCCCACTGTGCAAACTCAACTCCCTCTCGTCTTGCTAATTCTGTGCCTAAAAGACTTAACATCTGCTGAAGGGGGATGTACACATGTTCTGCAGAGTGTCCCCTACTTAATTCAAGCAAAATTGAGCTAGGCAATTTAGACTCCAGTGTAGGAACCAACATTATACCATACCTTTCCATTCCTACACCCAAGTTGTCCAGGGACCTAGTTCTAATTTCAAATTCATCATATAACTGCCGTAACTCCTTGACACTATTAGGATTATTAACAGGAGGTATAGCTAAAAGTGCACGGAGGTGGCTTTTAATTAAGATCTCTGGCTTACCAAACCGTTTCTTTAATATATCCCAAGCCACATTATAATTAGCCTCTGTTAATGCTAATCCTGCTATAGTCTTTGCTGCCTCCCCTTCCAAGAGGGACCGCAAATAATTAAACTTCTCCACGGCACTTAACACTTGACTAGAATGAACTGCTGATTGAAAACTGTCTGCCCATCCTTGCCATTCCTGAATACTCCCAGAAAATGTTTTGAGTACAAGCCTCGGTAATTGAACTACAGATCTGTTAACCTTAACTTCACAAACATCATTTGTTGAGTGTTGTGTTTCATTATTAGACCTGGTCTCTAACTGTACTGAGCTGCTAAACTCTTTTGCTCGGAGGCCTACTTTAATTATATCATCAATAATCTCTTCAAAGTAAATTATGTTATTTTCTATTTCATCCTCTTCTATAAGAGCCTCAATTTTAACATTTACCTCACTTAGAGCAACCTTTTTAGTTTCTAATATGGAAAGCTGCGCAGTCACTAAGCGTAAATCCTCTTGCTCTATGGCAGAATCTATAGTGGCAATGACCTTTGTAATTAGACCTTTGTAGGCGCTTCTCCTTTTTATAAATTTGTTCAATTCAGATGCACTCATCTTCAATGCAAACAACAATTGGGCTCAATGCCAAATGAGCTGAATTGGCAGAAATACTTAACCAAACTGATCAAACGCAAATTTTACTTTCAAATAAACTGAATTGCTGGGTGGGGTACTAACCAAACACCAGTATGGAATACCAAATTTTCCACCCAGGACCTTATTCAATAATAACCCAAAATTAACCAAACCGGTAAAATGTAGGCCAAAAACAACGACAGACGACTGGCCAAGTTTCGCAATTGGGCAACCAAACTTTCTACCCTGGGACCTTAATTCAATAATAACCCAAAATTAACCAAACCGGTAAAATGTAGGCCAAAACAACGACAGACGACTGGCCAAGTTTCGCAATTGGGCGACCAAACTTTCTACCCTGGGACCTTAATTCAATAATAACCCAAAATTAACCAAACCGGTAAAATGTAGGCCAAAACAACGACAGACGACTGGCCAAGTTTCGCAATTGGGCGACCAAACTTTCTACCCTGGGACCTTAATTCAATAATAACCCAAAATTAACCAAACCGGTAAAATGTAGGCCAAAACAACGACAGACGACTGGCCAAGTTTCGCAATTGGGCGACCAAACTTTCTACCCTGGGACCTTAATTCAATAATAACCCAAAATTAACCAAACCGGTAAAATGTAGGCCAAAAACAACGACAGACGACTGGCCAAGTTTCGCAATTGGGCGACCAAACTTTCTACCCTGGGACCTTAATTCAATAATACTCAACCCGTCTAGGCCTAACTTGGGCTACAATTTGCACAATCAGAACTTTGCCGAAAAATAGTCACTGACTCAGTCTTGGGTAGAATCCGGTTCTGAAGGACCATGTTATTTTATTTATTTGTTGGGTTCAAAATCCCAGCTGAGCCGTGAACGGCCAAATTCTAAAGGGCCAGTTCTACTACTACAGCCCAAGTTAAGCTAAATTAAAACGGATTTGAGATCCTATTAGGTCCTACCTCAGGGTTGCTGACTCGATGCGGGCCTACCTTAGACCTTAGTTACATGAATTTAATATAAACAAAAGGGGTACTATTTATGGTCTTCTTTCTCAACCTTGCAACAACAACGCAACCTGGACTATTGCACGATGCAACAATCTTGTATCTAAACAACCAAACTGAATTGCAAGAGAGCTCTCTATCAGACCACACCCTGTACGTACGACATCCCACAAACGAGTAGAAAGGACGCGCAGCGCCCCAAAATGATGTCACCAGAGTCCCAAACACTGATGCCACAAGAGCCCAAAAAGGCTAGCTCTAAATTAAGTGAATTTTTCACTAACCTTATAATTATGAGATGGATATATATACACCTTAACTTAATATATACAAGCAATGCTGCATCAATCAGCTTAGTCATCATATCGCCTTGGGACAACAATGGTTCTTCCTCTTCTAGATTTTCTAACAATAAAAGCTTGGAAGTAAAAGTGAAAGAGGTTTGAGACGAGTTAGTTTTATTATGTTTTCGATCATGATCATGTACTTTTGCAAACCATTGAAAGATATTTGTATGATAATTTCAAATAGATGAGATCTAAAAATATTACATTTAATTATTATTACAGTTTTACATCTTTAAAGTTTACAAAATACAGGGTGTTCTGAAATTACCTTGTAAACTTTTGTGTTCTAAAATCACTAGTAAACGTTTATATGAACGCAATATCTTAAAAAAATTATACGATATTTAACATTTTTATTTCAAATACAGCAACAATGAGAAAAGCAACAATAATTGTTAGTTTTTGATGTTCAGTGTCTTCCTTCAACCTGAACACATTGTTCACAATGTCCGACTGCTGATCGATAAACATATAAAAGTTTACTTGGTAATTTTAAAACACCCTGTATATGTAAAAAATATAATTATATTTAATTAAAATGGTAATATAGAGAACGGTAACTAACATAATTTGAAAAAATGTGAGAAAATAGAAAACTTTTAGGATTTGTTTGTACATCTCAATTTTATTTGTGTATTTTAATTTTATTTAGACCTATACATTTATTTTATTTATACATTTACCTCACTTCTATATCAATTTTATTTTACAGTTTTCCTTTATAGTCTCCACAAAACTTAACATAAGAATTATGTAATTTACAGTAGGGTAAATACAGTGGCGGCTGGTGGTCAGGGAGAGTAGGGAGGCCCAAAATTGTCTATAGTATATGCTATATAAATAAAATAGATTACAAAGTGTTAGATACCCTACTTTCTGCATGTCTGCATGTATAAAATTAATATTATCAATAAAATCCTCTTTCATAGTTTATAGTGATAAAAACAGAGGAGTCCCGGCCTCCCATGCCTCCTCTGAAAAGCCACCACTGGGTAAATGCCACTTACGATAGGCTATGGGGAATGTCTGGAAAAGCATGGACATGGTCCCCAAAAAGTTAAAGACCGGTACTCGTCACTGGGTCTAACGCCCACATCATACGGTCGTTTGTTGGCATTTTTCACTGCTGAATCGTGCCCCGCTTAAAATTTATTGTAGCCGTTTACATATTAATCGGCAACAATATGGCTTTGAACATTTTCAAAATCTTATCGCTGAATAACGATTAATACATTCGATACATTTTCGAACTCCGATTGTTGCTGATAAATGTGTAAACGGCTCTAATCGGTTTTAAGTGGTTTTCAGGGATGAAAAATGTCAACAAATGGCCGTGTGATATGAACTTAGTAACCCCCTTTGAGTATTTATGAAATTATATGGTATTTCAAGGGGCATAGTTAAAATATTGAACTTGAACCTTTTTAATTTTGTTATTCTAAAATAAACACTTGAGAGAATTGTAGGCTTACAAATCCTACTCGCAGCTAGTGAGTTTAATAGTTCTAGTAAAAGTGTTGAAGTTATTCTAGTAAAAATAAATCCCACTTCATTCACACGGCAAATTTTACTTTTGTCGTTGTTCTAATATTAGTTGTTCGTAGAACAGGAATTAAAAGGAAAAGGTAAAGAAATGACGCCCTGACATTGTACGTCTGTTCAACAAATACGTCATTCTGACGTAACAACCCAAAACAGTGTTCAAAAGAGGCATCTTGGTGTGAATAGCCCTTGTGGGTTGAAAACACCTTAAATTAAACAAACCATCTAAAAGTGCAGCAATAGAAGTATCGGCTTCGGCTGCTTAATATACTAAAATTGGAACGATACAGAGAAGATTAGGATCACGAAGTGTAGCAAAAAATATGGAAGGTAACAGTAGACTCGTGTATGTTTTGTAGCAAATAAATTAGCCTGATATAGGCCTCAGACTCAGAGTAGGCCTACTGGTCCTAGCACTATAGCTAAGAGAGTACAAGAACTTTGGCAGGATTTACCTTGAAGCGCTTCTGCCTCAAGGGTGCGCTGCTCCCACGAAGTCTGCTCAGCTCCTCCTGAGTCGGGGCCACGACGGGGTCGCCACCCTTCTTTTCTCTTTGCTCCTGCCATACGATTTGGTCCCCTATTGAATTTGTAGGGGCTGGTCTGGCAGAGGAATACCCTGGCACTGTGGGTTGGTCGGGTATGTTGGCTAAAAACATGTCAAGTGTTTTTTAAAAGTATCAGTTAATGTTTACTCTAACACCACCTGCATCCCAAGTAAAGTGAAATATTTCCAGTAGTACATCATAATTTACTAAGAAAAATGGTGTCTTTATTTGGGGAAATTTGTATTTATGAAGGTATTTGCTTCTGAAATTTTAATTAATGATATTGATTTGACGTGACGTCACTTCAAATTGGCATTTATAATAACGACATTCATTTGGGTAATGGTTCAGAATACGGGTGCCACTTAATTAAACAAAATTTTGAAAAATACCATAGAGACAAAGTTGTTTCTCTCATTAAAATACGTTGATTGCATGTGTTGCATAGTTAAAAAAACGAAGTTAGAAAATTACAAAAAACATATAGGCCCCTATTTTTGGGTATGAATCTAGGAAATTTTGAGTTGGCAACCCTACTATTGTATCGTTCATTTACTTCAGTTTGAAAATGGCTTCAGTCTGTGATGGATGTGCAGTGATGCTAGTAGAGCTCGCATGGTATTCTCCCTTTAAATGTAGTTTGGGTAATTATATAGAAAATGGCGCAACCCGAAGTATGATGTAAAAAACATTGGTAATTATGTATTTTAAGTCACTCAGTCATTTTATATACCAAAATATATTTTTCTAGTAGTATTTGATGTGATTTGTTCAAATATGACCTCCATTTCTGTCGGAAATGAGATCTAACAAAGTTATAGTACTTTGAAGTTTGGCTCATTTTCAAGGGAAATGGAAGTCAAAATCTAAGCAAAACACATCAAATATTACTAGGAAAATGTATTTTGGTATTAATTAACCTTACCTAACCTTGGTATTAATTAACCTTACCTTACCTAACCTAACCCTGGCTAAACTAGCCTAACCCTGGCTAACCTAGCCTAGAGTATATTAAATCCTCAAAATAATATTCGCACTGTTCACATGTCATCACCACAAACATCTATCAAAAACTAACAGAAGTAGACTAGCAACTTAAAAGGCCTAAGAACTTAAAAAATCTAGCTCATATATCCAGTGGTGGTTCGTCATATGGGCAATATGGGCAGCCGCACAGGGCGGCATTTGTGGAGGGGCGGCATGAGCGCCTGCAAAAAAAATAAAAATAAGAATAAATAAATAAAGAAATAAATAAAAAATAAAATAAAATAAATAATAAAAGATCAATAAATATATTTTTATTAATAAAAAACCATCTATTGCATTTTCCATAAACCTTCCCATAAAAGACCTAAACAATGCAAAATGCTTCCAGATTAATATTATTGGGAATAAAGGCCCATACTTTAACATATGTAATGTTATTTTTCTGGGTTTGGTTAAATAGTGAAATGTATATTATTTATTACAGAACGAATCTTCACACTAAGCCACTAAGGTCTGTCAAATAACCGCAAATGGATAAGAAGAGGTCAAAGCTATCAGGTGCTCAGTTTAGAAAAAAGAGGAAGAAGAAAGGAGAAACGAGCAAAAGATAAAGGTATAGAGCTATGTCATCTACTCTTCACTGCTATATTGCACTGCTATTTTGTGATATAGCTTTCTGAGTCATTTGAAGTGTACTATTATGTATATAATTAGCCATTAACCAAGGAGGTTGTATTATTCATTTGTTTCCTATTCTAAAAGTTTAATAAATTGTGCTTAATAACATGTTAAATTAATTGTACTAGCCTATTCATGCATTGGTCTATTATGTTCTATTTTACTATTTGCAGGGGCACTTTTGAAATATTTTGGAACACCCTCTGCCACTAGCCAGGATGAGAAGCCGTCTACTTCTGCCATTATTGAGGCTGAGGAGCCATCTACCTCCTCAGCCTCACATATGTCTCCACAAATGCAGTCTGATCCTGAGGATGAAGACCCATTTGCTTCTACTTCTCCCCGGCAGGACTCTTCAGGTGAGATTGTGTGCACATATGTCTGTGAGTGTGTGCGTGTATGTATGGTGATGTGTGTTACTAACTTAGGTGTGTATATAGTGAGTAATGCCCTTGTTCTTTCTATTAGAAAGGCCTGGAGCAGAATCGCCTCCTGAGGATGAGTCTCTGTCCACCGACCCTGCTAACTGGCCTTCAGTCTGACTGAGAGAATTCGGACACAAACTGGTTTCCAGGGGACCAAGTCAAGTACCATCTGACTTTGTATTCCCTAAAAGGACAGTGACGGAAGAAGTTTCACCATCAATACTTCAGGAAGTCATTGGTTAGTGGGGAAATATTAACCAGAAGTTGGTGGTCTATTCCTTAAAAAACAACAGCCTTTTCTGTTTCTGTTGTACATTATTTTCCAAGAGGAAAATAAATTTAACAAGTTTGGGACTCTCGGACTGGAAGCATGCAAGCTCTTATTGTCACATCACATGACAACAGTTCAGAACACCTAAACTTCTATGAAAATCTGGAAAGACTTGGCAGGAGGATGAGAAGGAGGGAGACCATTGACGCAGGAGATGGCCACTTCTGGAGGCTGAGAAGTTGAGATGGAGAGCGGTGCTGTGACACGTTCACTGCTATTGTGCATTTCTGGCAGTTAGGAATTTGGCACTAAGGGGACATACAGAAAAATTGTTCTCACCATCAATGGCAATTTTCTGAAAGATGTTGAACTGATGGCACAATTTGATCCTATAATGCAAGAGCAACATTAACCGTGTCCAAAAAGGGACCTCCAGTCACACCAGCTACCTCGGCCACCACATACAAACGAACTCATTGATTTGTCGAGCAGCAAGACCATTTCAGCAATGGTGAGCGACATCAACATCAAGTTTTTTTCAATAATTCTAGATTGCACTCCAGATATCAGCCACACTGAACAGTTGTCAGTTGTGATTCGGGTTGTGTCACTGGAGGGGAAGCCCCATATAAAGGAACATTTCATGGGGTTTTTGGAGGCAGAGGAGTCCACTGGTCAACATTTGGCATCTCTGATTCTGAAGAGACTGGAGGAGCTAAAAGTTCCTTTCATGACTGTAGAGGACAATCATACGACAACGGGGCCAACATGAGGGGAAAAAACAAGGTGTTCAATCCAGGCTCCTAGAAATTAATCCCAGAGCTCTGTTTGTTCCATGTGGGGCTCATTCTCTGAATTTGCTTGTGGCCGATGCTGCTAAGGGATCTATTGATGCCACAAGTTACTTTGGCATCTTGCAGAAGCTTTACAACTTGTTTTCAGCCTCCACACAACGATGGGCCATTTTGAAAAAACATGTGACCATCACATTGAAGATGTGGTCTGATACAAGGTGGGAAAGCAAGATCAAGAGTGTGGAGCCCCTGAGATATCAGGCAGCTGCAGTGAGAGATGCACTGATCGAGGTGAGGGACCACACCAAAGACTCTGTAATAAAGGTCGAGGCTCAAACTCTGTCAGAGGAGTTGGGTCATACCGCTTCGCCATTTGTTCAGTGGTGTGGCATGACCTGTTGTGCCAAATTCAGCATGTGAGCAAGCAGATGCAGTCTCCTAGCATGCACGTTGATGTGCAGTAAATCTCCTAAAAAAACAGAGAGAGGTCTCCGCTCCGCAATTACAGGGCAACAGGTTTTGTGGCTGCACAAATGGCAGCCACAGATATCTGTGAACAAATGAATGTGGAGGCTGTGTTAAAAAAAAACGGCTGAGTCCACAAAGCGGCACTTCTCCTATGAAGCATCTGATAGCCCTTGATTGATGCTTTGAAGAAGCTGGAGGTGACATTTTTCAATGCAGTGGTTGATGCTGCAACATCAGCCATTCAGGAAAGTTTTTCCACGTTGGAAATTGTGGGAGAGAAGTTTGGAGTGCTGACACATTTCCAAAATCTCACATTTGAGGAGCTGACAGAACAATGTGTGAACCTTAGTACTACACTACACTTTAAGGGACAATCTGACTTGGATGGCAGAGAGCTTGCACAGGAGCTGAAGAACTTGCCTGACTTGCCATCAAGACCATATCCTTGCTTGAACTGCTGACATTTATCCATGAAAGGGAGCTCTCTGAAATATATCCAAATTTGTGGACTGCTCTCAGAATTGGTCTTACTCTTCCAGTCACTGTTGCTGAAGCAGAGAGGAGCTTTTCAAAGCTGAAGCTCATCAAATCCTACCTGAGGTCAACTATGTCACAGGAACGCCTTACCGGTCTGGCCATCATCAGTATAAATCATACAATTGCTGAGCAGATTTCATATGATGATTTAATTCATGACTTTGCATCAAGGAAGGTAAGAAGAGTCAGGCTTTAGATGGCAGTTGTGCTGTGGTGCAATTTATTTTGTTTCTTGTTCAAAGTGTAGCATAATAATTACCCTCTCTTAAGTGTCTTATTCTATTTATGTGATAGAGCATTTGTACAATTTAGAAATTTGATTCTCTAGTTTATTTATGGCAGTTGTGCAATTAATAATTTGTATTTTTCCTGTTCATAGTATCAAATTACATTCTCTTAAGTGAGTTATTCTATTTACGTGATGAAGGATTTGTAAAATTCAGAAATTTGAGTCTTTGTTTGGTTCTGAAGTTCCAACAATTAGTCCAATAAAAAGTTATTTTGTGAAAGAGTTATGTTTGTCCTTTATTTTGGGGGGATTCGAATGTGTGTGTGTTGGCGAACAGGGGGGGGGGGGCGCTGAAGGTGAGGTTCGCCCAGGGCGTCATGTAAGCTAGGACCGCCACTGCATATATCATGTTCTCATGACGTCACCAATCAAAATATTGGAAGGGCGGGAAAAAAAATGTAAAAATGTCATAATATTCAAATGTACATAATTTAAGTACGCATCTGCGAGCATAGTGACTTATATGAAAATGATGAGAAAATTATGCTTTAATATTTTATAATTATATTTGCTTTTGATATTCTGAGTAGGATAAAATACATATTAACCAAAACATTTTATTAGGTCAATTTCGATGTGCTGAAGCCAAATCTGTTAACCATTTGGTGTGCAAATGCTTCAAATTAGAGTAAATGTTATTTATATTTTACTCTTATTTTGAAGCATTTGCCTAAAAAATGGCTAACAAGCACATGAAAACTAACCTAACCTAACCTAACCTAAGAGTAAAATAATCAAATCAACTTACCTTTAACTTAAACATTGGGAGGATACAACTTTGCCGCAGCTTTGAGGAAAAAATGAAGTCTCTGATCACTAGGGATGTTATGTAAAAATAGACTTCATTTTTTTCTCAAAGCTGCGGCAAAGTTGTATCCTCCCAATGTTTAAGTTAAAGGTAAATTGATTTGATTATTTTACTCTTAGGTTAGGTTAGGTTAGTTTTCATGTGCTTGTTAGCCATTTTTTAGGCAAATGCTTCAAAATAAGAGTAAAATATAAATAACATTTACTCTAATTTGAAGCATTTGCACACCAAATGGTTAACAGATTTGGCTTCAGCACATCGAAATTGACCTAATAAAATGTTTTTTACATCATACTTCGGGTTGCGCCATTTTCTATATAATTATCATAGTTTGTCCAATTTGTATAATTTAGGTCTCAGGGGTACGGGGGTGGAGCCCCCATAAAGATAACATATCACAAATTGATTGGTATAGGATTTTATATTTTTTAGGTTAGGTTAGGTCAGGTCAGGTTTTTCTCATGGTTTTTGATGTTTCATGACACGTGTTCAATTACACCCGTCTAACATCCAGCAATTATTATATGTTCATTAAGTAGATTTTTTAATTCTAAGACACTCTTTCTATAGCGTTTCCGTCGCAAATGCTTCATTTTCGAGATATAAATATTTTTTTGGTGTGTATCTAGTGCATGTTCGTACGTTTGTTTGTGTGACTGTTGCATGTCTGCCCAATCACTGCGCTCCATCCATTTCAAATTTGAATTACTTTGCTACTGGAATGGAATACTCATTCCACTCATTCAGAAGTACATTAGGCCTGGCTCTGTGATTTATAGTGATTCCTGGGCTGCCTACAAGACTATAAGTGATTTAGGTTACAAGCATTTTGTTATTCATTCTAAAAATTTTGTGGATAACGAGAATATCAAAATTCATACACACAATATCGAAAGATTTTGGCGGGATTTAAAGGAATGGGTTAAGAGGCCAGGTATTCAGTCAAAATATCTATACCAATACCTGGCAAGGTAGCCATTTAATTTGTTTTTACTCACCTGTTGCCCATCAGGTTGTTTAATATACGAGGTAAAGGTTCTTTGTAGGCCCTCAATTTTTTGCAATTCATTTTGTTTGTGGGTAAACCATAATTGAGAGCAGTATTCAATGTATGGAAGAACAAGTGATTTCCACAGGGTAAGCATGGTCATACTGGCCCTAGTTCTGAATGTCCTCAGTATATATCCTATTAGTTGTTTGCATGATGAGGTTACTTTGTCAATGTGCCTATTGAATTTTGCATCTTCAGATTTAATATAATCCCTAGATCCCTTACATGATCAGTTTGTACAATATCTTTTCCTGTGGGTACCAGTGTAGTTGAATTGTTTTTCAGGTATTTATTTGGTCCGTACTTAATTAGTTCAAATTTGTCTTCATTGAAGACCATATTGCTTGCATCTGCCCATGCATATATAGTTTGTGTATCTTTTTGTCGCTCCACACAGTCTTCTTTTTCTGAAATTGGTCTTAGTATTCTGGTATCATCTGCGAATGATAGGAGAGAGCTTCCTAGGTTACAGTTTATATTGTTTAGCATTATAATGAATAGAATTGGTCTCAGTACTGTACCTTGCGGCACTCCATTAATCACTTCTTTTTCTATAGATCTTGCTCCATTTACAATTGTTATTTGTTTTTTGTCAGAGAGAAAGGCATGGATCCATTTTCTTATTTTTCCACAAATACCAAGTTTTTTTAGTTTATGGAATAATATACCATGGTCAACCTTGTCAGTCAAAAGCTTTTGCAAAGTCTAGATAGATGACATCAACATTGTGGTTTTCTCCCAAATATTGTAGGATTGTATTGCAATGGTCTATAAGTTCAGTAAGGCAGGATCTCTCTTGTCTGAAGCCATGTTGAAAGTCTTCTAAGAGATGTTCATTTTCTGTAAAACTGACAATGTGCCTTTTCAGGACTCAAATATTTTGATATGGGAAGTCAAGGATATGGGTCTATAGTTCTTGGCTTCCTTTCTTTTGCCTCCTTTGTAGATTGGGGTAATATTTGCTTCTTTCATGATTGGTGGTATTCTACTGGTGTCTAGTGAGAGGATCTCCACAGGATTTTCAAAGGCAGAGATAAAGTATGTTTGCATTCCTTAAGAATCTTGGCTCCAATTCCATCTGGACCAGGGGATGAACTCCCTGGTAGCTCTGTTATTGCCTGTTGCATATCTCTAGTGGTTATTTGTATATCTTCCAATAATGGTCTGTCTTGGTCATTTTCTTCTCTATCAAAAAATGCTGTAGTTTTTTCTTTGCTACTACAGGGGCACTCCAGCTTAAAGCATATTGAGATTGTAGAATGTTTGCCATTTCCTGTGGATTAGATGTGAGAGTTAGTCCATCTTTAGCAAGCAATGGGCCAATGCTCGTTTTGATAACTGCTTTGCATTTAGCATAGCTAAAGAAGAATTTGCTATTTTCCTTTATAGTGCCAATAGCTTTGTGTTCATTATCAATATTTTCTCTTATGGTTGACTCATTTATTTTACGTTCTAACATCAGTATCTGATTCTGGATGTTACTGTCTTGTATCATTTAATTGCTTTGTCATTTGTTTAGATAGCTTTGTTCTTTTTCTCAAGTGTCCTTCTGTATCTGTTCTTTTGTCACTATCATTTTTCTTTGGTGTGTGCTTGTATAATGCTGATGATAGCAGGTATTGTATTCTACTCCAGCATTTTTCTGGTTCTTGGTTTTCTAATTCATCTTCCCAGTTTATTTCTCCCAGACAGTTATTTATTGATGTCCAGTCTGACTTGTGCAGGTTTAGGTCAGAGTATGGCAAGTCCATTTGGCATGGGTCTTGCTTACATTTGTAGAGAGACAAGTTTGTGAATATGTGCATGGGGTAATTCCAGGACAAATAGACAAATGAAAGTGCCAAATGTACACTCCACCATCTCCAAAATTCATGAAACTTGGTGTGAGGGTTGGTTTTGGTCCAAATTACAAAAATCTGAATTTTTTTGAAAATTGGTTAAGTTGGTCAAATTTGATGGCTTGACCAAATTTTGGTCAAATGAAAAAAATAACAATTTTCAAACGTAAATATCTCAGTTGCTAATTGTGGTAGCATAATAAGTCTTAAATGATAAAATATGTAAAATTAACTGTAGTTTCTAAATATGTATCATTTTTTTAGGGTAACAAAAATAAAATTATGATTTTTTGGAAAAATGTCAATTTCTTTTTTTTTTTGTGATTTGGCAGCGAAGATATCATTTTTCGAAAAAAAGACCAAGAATAAAAAATGTTTATTTGATGTATGTACACCATAATAAGTAATAAAAAGTCAGCTTATAGTTTATTATAAGGCTCAAAACTGAGTTTGAAATTAAGTAATAAATTTTTTTTCAGACAACGAAGATTTATTACAGACTTGTTGGTCCAAAAAAAGACAATTTTCAAATCATATAAAAAATACATGTAGATAAACCAAAGGAGAAAAAATCTTTTAAAATATATGTACAATGTACATACATAACCTCTTATATTTAGGGACAGAATATATTGACAATAATAATTTTAAATTATAAAGCGCTTATCAGGGTATAAAATACTCTTCCTAATACTACACGTACACAAGTCTTTGAGAATGAATTAAGAGATAGTATTCTCATCCAGTGAATCCAAATTTTAGACACTAATAATAAGAAAAAAGAATTTGAAAAGATTTTTATAACTATTAAGTAGATACACAAATCTTAGATAAAAATTTTAGAAATATTATATAGACAATCTTAAATAGTATACATTCGATAGAATTTATTTTATCTTCTTTGAAAAGTTATTTAATTCTTGAAGCGGAAAAATGTATTGTATTCTTGTTCCTCCTCGTAAACTTGCTTCAATACTCCCAAATATATTTTCTGTTGGAACGTGACAAACATCATCTTGCGCAGGAAAAATGTATGAGGGACATACGCCCGAAGGATGGAGAAATTTGATCAGAAAATCATCATATTCACAGTCAAAGGACTGGACTAATCCGAGCCATAGTTTATTTTCATACATACAACCCACAAAAGAGCCTGTTTCAATTTCGTGTTGAGAGACAGTATTATGTTCTTGATCCGAAGCAGAAACTCTAATGAGCTCTCTTATTTTGACTGACTGTGCACTCTGAGAGAGTGGATAAACCTTCAACGAATTCTTGGAAATTGGGACGAAGCGATGTAATTGTTGAGTACCTTTGATAGAAGCAGTGGTGGGCACCATTAACCAAAAAGTTAACCAATAACGATAATCCGTTAACCCCAATTTTTAACTCTGATAACGATAATCCGATAATTTTATTACAAAGTTAACGGAAGTTAACGATAATCCATTAATGATAACTATTTCTTTACTAACATTTAAAAAAAATCAAGGAAAAAAGCTTTAAAACCCATAGAAAATGTTTATTTATGCAAAATCCAACAATAAATAGGTATTTAACTATTTTTATCAAGTTTTGCAACTTTTTTGCTTAACTTTTTTTTTTATTTTTAATAAAAAATGTACTGATTACATGTTTTGAAACCCTTGTAACCACTAACCATTAACTAAATTTTAATTTACCAGAGAATTATTATGGTGGGAACTGAAAGGTAAAATTAAATTTTAGGCACATATTTATTAAAGACTATGACACAATGTGCTGGTTGCCCTTCAGAAAGACCAACTTCTCAAAGTTAGGCCCAACTGCCAGTCTTGAACTCTTGGGCCTCAGGATGTCCTTGCTGAGAGAGAAGAGCCATTCCACTGCAGCAGAGGATGGAATTGGCAGACTGAAGTTATGGCGGTTTGAATTCATTCGTGGAGCGGTGATCTTCCGTGAATGACTCCTCGCAGTTAATGTGTTAACGGACTTTAACAGACTAAATATTGAGTTATTGGAAGTTAACTGGTCCGATAATGATAAATGGAAATTAACTTCCGTTAATAGTCCGTTAATTAACTGTTATCGGATTAATGCTTTAGTGCCCAATGCTGGATAGAAGTAATAGGTTCACTCAGACGTTTTTGCAAAGAAAGATCTACAACTTCTGCCTCAGAGAGGTAAAAAAAGTCAATAGCGGTTAGGAATTCTTGAGAGCAGAAATTGTAGAAGTCCTCAGCTGTTAAGATTTGATGGTCGAGAGGCCATCGTAAGCTTTCTCTGGCAACTGCTCTTTTTACCGTTCCGCCAATACCGTCGCAGGCATTCTTCCCATGGGATGTCACAAAAAAATTCCACTCAGCATGAATTTTGAAGTCTGAAATGATGGCATAAATTTAGAAAATTTGTTTTATTCTTATACTGAGCCGCGCATCCATCTGTGAAATAATGAATTTTAGTTAGGTTTGAATTTTGTTGTTGGATGCACAGGATTAATTTTTTGAGAAAACTATGAACCAGAATTGTATCATCCCTGCGATGGTTTGAAACGAAGCAGTAACTTTTGCAAATTAGTTTTCTTGCGTTGTTTTTGGAATAATAAATGAATGGGTGCACTGTACATTGCGAGTTCTCCCAATGAAACCCCTGGGCACAATCTTGTACGATGAATGAGAAGTTTTCCGCAAAATTGCCCACCAAAACACCTTCATTTTCAGGCAGAGTTTCTTTTAGATTTTTGAAGTAACTTGACTGACATTTAATCGTGAAGTGGTGTCTTGTCAGTTGTGCAATTTTTTTGTCGAGTTATTCCACGTATTCCTCTGGAGTTTCGGTGATATCTTTTAACATACAGTGATTGATGGACACCCATTGTTTATATTTTATCCCTTCCATCGCCATGAAGTCCAAACTTTCCAAATAATTTTTTATTCTGACCTCTCGCGGGCATCTTTTGCATCGGTGCATCATACAATCGTCATTGTTCATGCCGCAGATGGATAAAGACATTAATTTTTTGTAGTCTAAATCTTTAATGCCTAATGCTGATATTTGTAGTTTCAGATTTTGGTGATGCGTACATACGCAGACACTGAGTTCCGCTTTGTCCCGCAAGCACGCACCATGATGGTCGAAGATGAGCAAAGGTACTAAAGCCTATTTTGGGATTTTCATAATTTTTTGCATATTCAGCATATAACTCTTTCAAGTTACACAATACCAGTCTTTTTTATTTTTTATTTTTTATTTTTTCACCCTCTTCATTTATTGCAAACTTATAATCTTTGATTCCCGGGCACATCCTACTATATTCGTCATTTTCATAAAACTCCCGAATGATTTTTTTTAATTTCAGCTGTGACGACCTTCCCTTTCATCATGTTAGGAAGAATCCCAAACTGTTTTTGAAGATTGCGGCTCTTACTCACCATATACTTTGTTGCTCCAAAGAAGTCGGCAGTTTTTTCAATGGGATAGGGATACAATGATAGTATTTGTAACCTAAGATTGCGATCGTTACTTGCTTGAAATTTCTCCTTTAATTCTTCCATAACCTTTTGATACCTGAAATAAAGTGTATTTGACATTAAGTTTAATTAGTATATTTTTAATTAAACTTTTCATAAAATATATGTATATGTATTATATTGTCCGATTATAAAAATGTAAACAGATAAAACTTAATTTAGTATATACTTCGATGACTGTATTAAATTTAATTTAAAATGTCAAATTTCAATAACTATGTCCGAGAAGTAGTCTTGCCTCTCTAAATCATCTTCCAAACAACTTTTTTTGGACGGACCAGCTTCAGAATAGTCAATAGGAGCCCCATAAGCAGCTTCAAAACTTCATTTAACCTTTTCCATTGTCGATCTGAATTTCGTAGAAGCCTTTATCTGTTTTTGTCCTGGCTTCAATCCAGCTGTAAAACAAATTCATAAATTTAGGTTGCGTGAAATAATCAAATATCAAATATTTTGTGTATATGTATTCAAGTGCTGATGCTAATATTTAAAAACAGAAAACTACGAATTTGGCATTAAGAAACAAATGTCCTGAATGGAGTCTCTATTGTTTTATTACCTGTTTTAATAGGGCTTTCATCAAATAGAGGTAAAATATTGTTGCTGAGCAAATCTTTATTGAATTGCCTGCCTTGAATGACAAATTCTTCCAATGGTGGTGGATTTGTGGAATCGCTACTGCTTCGCTCCCTATATTTGTTAAGTATGTCTGGCTCAGGTATTGGTGCAGGTTCCGGCTCTCTGGATGAACGTTGAACATGTTCTAATACAATTGGCTTCTTTTTAATTGTGACATAGCAATTGCTGCATAGTAATCGATTTTCTTCCAAAATTCCATAGCTTGCAGCTGCCATGGCAGAGTTTGCTTTTTTGATGTTACAGAAAATTTTCTTGGGTTTTTTCATAGGATCGCAACAAAATTTTGTGTTTTGAGGCATTTTAAGGGTTAGGTAAATTTACATATACTAGAAAATTAGGTATATACTGAAAATCTGGAAAGAAAGCAAAAAAATTTTAAAATTTAGAGGATTTTTTTTTCACTTTTTTTTCATAATAATCGTCGATAAGCTGACTTTTTATTACTTATTATGGTGTACATACATCAAATAAACTTTTTTATTCCTGGTCTTTTTTTTGAAAAATGATATCTTCGCTGCCAAATCGCAAAAAAAAAAAAAAAAACTTCCCAAAAAATTATAATTTTATTTTTGTTACCCTAAAAAAAGATACATATTTAGAAACTACAGTTAATTTTACATATTTTATCATTTAAGACTTACTACACTACCACAATTAGGAGCTGAGATATTTACGTTTGAAAATTATTGTTTTTTCATTTGACCAAAATTTGGTCAAGCCATAAAATTTGACCAACTTGACCAATTTTCAAAAAAATTCAGAAATTTGTAATTTGGACCTAAACCAACCCTCACACCAAGTTTCATGAATTTTGAAGAGGTTACCGTGTACTTCATTTGTCTATTTCTCGTAGAATACCCTATGACATTGTGGTTGGAGTGTATAGTTGGTGTTGTAACAATGTGGTGAATTTTATCAGGTCATCCCATAAGTAATGTCATTTTTTACGATAGATTAAGTTTAAACTAGTCCTACTTGGTTTAAGCATAAATTTTCCGAAAGTTATATGTAGGAGGAGATCTATCGTGTTTTGCTCCATACTTTACAAACCTTGACCAGTGAAGATGTGTGTTTTGCTTTATGTGAACCCCTCATAAACATGGTGGTATCAGAAGAGCATATCAGGCATATAATGCTTTACGAGTTCAAAAAAGGGAATAGTGCTACTGAAGCAACGTGAAACATTCAGGGCATTTATGGTAATGATATTCTGCATGTGAGGAAATGTCAAAGATGGTTTCAAGATTTTAGGAATGGTGACTGCTGTTTGACAGATGCAGCATGCTCTGGATGCCCTGCTGAGTTTGATGATGACCTGCTGTTAGCTGCTCTTGAAGAAGACTGTTCAACAACTGTTGAAGAATTGGCTCAGAAACTCAATTCATCCCCATCCACCATCCATCGACATTTGCAACAACTCAGGAAAGTGCCTAAGTTAGGAAAATGGGTGCCACATGAATTGTCGGTCAACAATCTGAGGGTGCGGGTAAACATTAGCACAGCTCTTCATTTCTATGAACTCCAAGATTCGTTTTTGCACTGTTTAGTGACTGGTGATGAAAAGTGGATACTGTACCAGAATGTTAAGTGCTGTTGACAGTGGGTTTGTGCTGGAGAACCAGTGACACCACAGCCAAAACCAAATCTTCACCCTCAGAAGGTGTTGCTTAGTGTTTGGTGGGATAAAGGTAGTGTAATACACTTTGAAACCTTAATACACAACTAAACAATCACCGCTCAAGTCTACTGTCAATAACTGGGTTGATTGAACACTGCACTAAAAGAAACGAGACCTTCTTTGGTTAATTGGAAAGGAATCGTGTTCCACCATGACAACGCATGTCCTCATACTGCTCGGATCACTTCTGCAAAAATTGAGGAGCTTGGGTGGAAAAAACTTCAACATCCTCCATATTCTCCAGACCTTGCGCCTTCAGATTATCATCTCTTCAGGAGTCTGCAAAACTATCTTGATGAGAAACAGTATACTACTTTAGATGACCTGCACACCAGTCTCTGTACGTTTTTTGCCTCAAAACTGCCTAAATTTTATAAACATGGCATTGAAAAGCTTGTAGGACATTGTCAGTGTGTCATTGATTCCAATGTAAAATATATACTAGATTAAAAAGTTTTTTTTTTGTCCTTCAAATTCTGATCTAAAAAAACGACATTACTTATGGGATGACATGAGAGTTGCATTATTTGTCAGCACTAAATCTAGGATATTATTTTTTTAGTTGAGCAGTGAACATGTTGTACTAGGAGTAGTTTTTCCATAAACTCATTCAGGTGTTTTGATTTGGACCTTTTTGTCCCTGATTTCATACCACCATATTGGTTCCAGGTGCAATTTGAGAGATTAAAGTCTCCTGTAATGATTAAATCTCTTGTCAAGTCTACAATAGCTGGGCATTGCCCAATTTTTTTCAGAACTTCAGTGAGCTCTAAATGGGAGCTATCTCGGGGGCTATAGATATTCACTAGTATTATGTCTCTATTTATATTGAGCATGATGATTAGGAGTTCACAGGCTCCATTTGAGTATGCCATGAGCAGTTCACTTTGAATGTTTTCAGGGATGTATATCAGGACACCACCATTTAGATGTCTTCTCTATCACATCTATGGGTGGTGTACCCTTTGATTGCAATTTCACTACTCATGATCATGGGGTTCAGGTGTGTTTCTGTGAGGGCTATAACTGTGGTAGTAGTGTTTTCCACTAGGCTCTTTAGGTAAGGTACTTTGGTATGGTTTGAGTTTGGGTAAAGGCCCTGGATGTTTAAGTAAATTATTGATACATTTGTGGAGTGATTTGTTTCATCTCCCACATGTAGGGCATTTGTCAGGTTCCTGCTGGGGTTCTCATTCACTTTTGTATGAGGAGCCCAAGTGAGCTTTGAATGTCTTTTATTTGTTTCATGAGGTGATAAAACCCCAATGGGGTTTCATGGTTGTTTGCTATACTATTGTCACCAGTAGGCTTACTTGGACCTGCTACATCAGCATAAGATCTGGGTGCAGGAATGGTATTTGATCTTGGGTTTTCTTGCATCCCTTGTGCCAAATAGTGCTGATGGATAGCAGGCTCACTATCCTGGTATTCTCTCTATTGATTTTGATGTGGTTGCAATCGGATTGTTCCCTTCAGGTGGGCCAGATTGCAGTTCTCTTTAAAACAACTTCTTTCCCACCATGAGGATGAAGATAGGGACATCTTGCATTGGATCTACATCCAGAAATGCCATTCCCATCGTGTATAAATTTTTTGCAGAGTGGTAGGTGATCAAATGGGCATTCTCTTCCCTTAAGTCCATATTTACACAAGCCCCTCCTGTAATACTTGCATACTGGCTTCTTGTTTTCACTTTTGGCCTTTTGGTGACTGTGTACAGTGGGGTTGTTCACTTTGTTGAAGGTCTTAATGTCTATTTCCTGTTCTTGTTTTCTCTCTTTTGGTGCCCTTTTTGCTTGCAGTTCCCCTCTCTCTAAGGTCTCATCCTGAGGGTTTCTCACTTTTTCAGCAAGCTCTACATTGGCAATGATAATTTCCACCTCCTGTAACTCACCTGCCAGTTCTACTTCAAGCTCTTCAAATTGCCTATCATAGTCATTGCAAATTTGATGAGCACATCTAAAGCATGAGAATTTTCTTTTTGAATTTTGAAGGATGAGTCTAATGCACATTTTATACATGGGTTTCTATTTTTTTTTCTTCCTCTGCCATGTTAACTTGCACACTGGTTGTAGTGTGGAGAACAGTCACCATTGGGTCCATTTTTTGTAGATATTCGTAGATATTGAAATATTGTTTGCAAAAATTTAAGTTTATTGTTTATTATTTATTTATTTATTTTAGTTAGTTTGTAAATATACTTTGTAAATATATTTTGTTAATAAGCTTTGTTATAAGTTTGTTAAGCTTTGTAAATATATTATGTAATTTTATGAAAGCCCTGCTTTGCTTATTAATTTTGTAATTTTTTTGTTAATAAGCCTAATAAAGCAAACTATTAGGTCAACTGTATGCCTTTGCTAAAATATTTTAACTAATAAATACTCAGAAGTAAGCATATATGATGCATATATTTCATGAAGAAAAGTGAAGCGACTCCAAATCCTGTAGAAAACAGGAATAAGTCTGCTGAGTCATTCCAGCTCAACTGGATTTCAGAAAGTTGGTCGGGTGACCATCTCCAATTTTCAAATTTTCAGGGTTGATTCATACACCATTCAATAGCTTAAATCTAAAATTTTAGCTTCCTCAGTCAAAAATTTAATTTTATGGTCGCTTAAATGGCCCCCACCTTCGACAAAAAATGCCCATGTTGGGCTTGATCCAACGCCTTCATTTTGAGAGGCCTTGAAAAGTGTCTTCTAATAGGAGTAGAAGCTTCAAATTTGTCATGCCAATACAACTTCTGGTGGGCTTTTCAATTTTGCAAGCTAAAAGGCTGTGGAACAAATAGTTTCTGAGTTACAAGGGCTTAAACATGGCTCCATTTTGAAGCTTGCATCAATTCCTCCCACTTTTACGACTCTACCATTTTCAAAAGTTTTAGTTCTACATCAATCACAGCTGTTTTAATACTCCTAATAGTCTCTATGGGTTGTAAATTTATGAGTGAAATAAAAAAATAACCAAAAAAGGATTTATTTTATTTTTAAAAATTTCCAAAAGTTGATATTTTCACAAAATTTGCAAAATTAACATCAACTTTGGGGCTTAATATAAAGGTGTCCGAAATTAGTCAGGGAGTTGATACTTCTAGTAAAGAAAGATACATATGTGTACAAAAACATATATTAAGGAATAGATCTCAACTCAACTCCTTCATATAGTTTTGGCTATTCAAAGAAAAGTACTTTTTGTGAAAAATTCTGAATTTTTTCAAAATTTTGAAATGTTTAAATTTCTTTTTACAACATTGAATTGTAATTTTACTTCCATTTTATTACTTGGTAAGTTAATTCACAAATGTTAAATTATCTAAATAAGTTTTACTCATAAAAAAGACAATATATACCTAGATTATTACTACATTTGCAGTTAACACAACAGATGGACCAGCTTGTAGGCTCAATACTTGGATCTACCTAAGTAAATCATGTAGAACCGTGTTCTACTGCTCTTTAAGCACTTCCTAGTAATTTAAATTATGCAGTTAGTACAGATAAACTAGCAGTAACCACCATTTTCAGTACAAAACCTTAAATTTAAGTAGCTTTGTTGTATTACTTCCCTTAATACAAGTGTACAGTACTTAGCTATATACAATAATGAATTCCTGAGTTTTTAAGCATGTGAATTATTGGCTATAAGTTCATATTCTTTTTTTAATGTGTGTTGTTTTATGTAAATTTGTATGTAAACTTATATATAGCTAATAACTCTTATGTTTAGACACTGACTCAGGAATTTATTATTGTACTCAGGCTTTAAGTCTGATTGTCTTCAACACTCCATGGCCTCACAGCCATAAATTGGCAATTTATTATTCAGCTTGATACAGGTCTGTAGTTACTTAGGCTTTTTTTAAAATACTCCTCAATTTTAGATAAACAATCATAACTTGTACTGTCTCCCCATTTTCCCAGCAACTGTAGGTGGTTCAATTGAACACAAAACATGTTGGAATGGAATCCAGCAAATGTCCTCTTGTTCAGGCCATTTAAAAGGATTCTTTTTCATGAAATTTACTAATAGATCCTTCTCAGTATCACACACTTCAACTATGTTTCCAACAAACCAGTCACCTTCATAGAAACAGGCCACATATGTACCAGGTTTATATTGGTAAGCCACATTTTCTTGTGTAGCATTGAGGAAGGAAAGTTGTACGTTAAAGAAATTTTCATCACTAGAAATTTTGTACAGTTTAATGCCTGTTGATGAAGGTCTAAAGCAGTGATATGAAGGTTCCTGGGATTGTCTTAATTAAGGAATACCTTTTTTCTAACTCAAATAAATTAGCATTTTCCTCAATTTTAGCTGAATCAATGTACAGAAATTGTATACCATTAATATTAGATTTGCACCAATCGAACATCTCTTTTGGATTGGTGATGTGACCTTTACTTGTTGCTTGTAGACTTGCCCGGGCAACTAACCTTTTGACGGTGCCACCAACACCATCACAGGGGCTCTTTCCGTGAGAGGTGGCAAAAAGTTCCATTCACATGTTAGTTGGAAATCTTTTTCATGTAACACTGAATTAATGATGTTTTTATAGTTTTTATATTGACTTGCTGCGCCATCGCTAAAGTAACAAATATGTTTTAGTTTAGGATTCTGACTTTTAAGTAATTTCAAGGCTTCACATAAAAAAGAATGAACTGCAGTTGTGTTGTGTGTAAGTGAATCTGATATTACACAAAAATTTGTAACTTTTAGTTCACCATCAACTTTTTGATAGCAGACTACCGGATGCAAGGTAGCCTGGGTATTGTCCCAGTGATGCCCTTGTACGGCATCCTGAATTATAAAACTATAGTTTTCAGAGAAGTCAACAAGCACTAATGCTGTAGAATCATTGAGGTTTTCTTTACAGTCGGACAAATATTTTGATTGGGCTTTTGCTATGAAATGGTGTACTTTCAACTTTTTTGCACTTTCACATATGTCTTCTACTACATTCGAAACACTTTTTGTCATTGTGACCAGTTGGGTATGGTCTGTATGAAGCCACTGCTTAAAGGAAACCTCATCATCCATGTCATAATCATTGTTTTCAAAAATGGTAAGAAGCCAATCCCGTAATTCATTTAAACCAGGACATGTTTTGCAGTTATTAATCATGCAGTTTCTGGTTTCAGTGTTGCAGACTATTTTCCCTAGTAACTCTCTTAATTCTACTTTGACGGGGAGTGATTCACATAAAAGTTTAAAGTTCTGGTGTATTTCACAAATGCATACATTGTGTGATCCTTTACTCCCCACACCCATACACCATTTTGGTCTCAGTTCAAAAAACTTTGATTTGGAGATTTTGTCATTTGGATATTTATTTTTGTAAAGCGTATATAATTCTCTGATATTTGTCAACAACAGTATTTTCTGCTTGTGAACCTTCCCTTGTGGTGTTTTTATTGATTTGTAGTCTTTTTTACCAGGGCATTCTCTAGTATATTCATTGTTTTGGAAAAATTCTATCACTCTTTCCTTTATTTCATCGCTTATACCCTTGCTACTCTTTTTATTTCTCATTATAGGAAGGATACCTTCTTTTCTCTTTAAGGCCCTCACAGCATTAACCATTCTGGCTGACACTTCAAATTCTTTCATAATTCTTTCTCTGGACCAGGTTTTACCAATTGGAAGGAGTGTTAGAATTTGTATCTTTTCTTGTCTGGTACTAGTTTTACACTTTTCTTTCAGTTCCTCTATCATATGCTGATAACACTTTTCTTCCTCACTCTCTATAGGTTTCTCCGCTTCCTCATCCAAAATGCTAGGCTTCATATGAAGTACTTTTGACAGCTTTGATTTTGTTGATGTTTCAATTTGCTTTAGTTTCCTTTTCGCGTAAAACTTTCGATCTCTTGCTCTTACATACTTAATGGGTGAGCATTCTAGTGAACCTAACGTTTCGTCAAATGTCTCCTTAACTATTTCTTCTGGAACATATTCATCACTACCTGAGTCTTTTTCATCTTCAATCGTCTTGGCTCTAGAGAAGCATGTTGAGCAAAGTTTCTGTCCTGGTATCAGATTCAGTCTAGTTGCTATGTCTTTGTCAATAATTTGTAGTGATTCTGCAAATAAAGTAGGGTAATGTAAACTCTAAACACATTGGAAAATAATTTTAAAACCTCAACATTTGGTTATAGGCTATTCGTATAAAATATTCAAAACATATGCATTCAGTAGCACAGTATATAGCCTACCCTATTAAAATTAAATAGCTAATTTAGGTTACAATTTACAATATAAACTTCTTTATGAAATATAAATATATTAGTACCTATATTTACTTACTTATCTTCTTTCGATGATTTCTCCATGGATCTTGGCAGCTACGTTGCATTTGTTGGTAATGCATTCCAAACATTTTTTCATGGTGGTAGCATACAGTAGCACTATTTGGGTTGATTACAGTTGCTTTTGTTCTCCACAATAGCAGTTTCCTTGTTTCATCTGTCAGCTCATGTAAGGTATACATACCCACCTTCCTGGTGAGTCTGTGTTCATGACATGGATCATCCAAGTACATACCAAAGCTGCACTTTGATTCTTGATTAGAATAAGCCATTATTACAGGCAGTAAAATTAAGTTAATTGCTCTAGTTAAATTTTCTGAAAATAAAAGATCATGATCTATAAAATAGGCCTGGACATTAATGATTAACCATCATGTTTTACATTTATAAGAATATACAAAGCGAAATGAGCTACCCAGAGCCCTTCGAGTCGCTGGTTGTTTTGACAGACATATTAAATTTCTTGTATGTTTTAGACTTATTTACATATTATTACAATTGTAAATCAACTTAATAAGTAATAAAATGGAAGTAAAATTACAATTCAATGTCATAAATAGAAATTTAAAAATTTACAAATTTTGCAAAAATTTGAGATTTTTCACAAAAAGCACTTTTCTTTGAATCACCAAAACTATATGAAGGAGTTGAGTTGAGATCTATTCCTTAATATGTTTTTTTACACATATGTATCTTTCTTTACTAGAAGTATCAACTCCCTGACTAATTTCGCACACCTTTATATTAAGCCCCAAAGTTGATGTTAATTTTGCAAATTTTGTGAAAATATCAACTTTTTGAAATTTTTAAAAAAAGAAATAAATCCTTTTTTGGTTATTTTTTTATTTCACTCATAAATTTACAACCCATATAGACTATTAGGAGTATTAAAACAGCTGTGATTGATGTAGAACTAAAACTTTTAAAAATGGTAGAGTCGTAAAAGTGGGAGGAATTGATGCAAGCTTCAAAATGGAGCCATATTTAAGCCCTTGTAACTTAGAAACTATTTGTTCCACAGCCTTTTTGCTTGCAAAATTGAAAAGCCCACCAGAAGTTGTATTGGCATGACAAATTTGAAGCTTCTACTCCTATTAGAAGACACTTTTCAAGGCCTCTCAAAATGAAGGCATTGGCCGATCAAGCCCAACATGGGCATTTTTTGTCGAAGGTGGGGGCCATTTAAGCAACCATAAAATTAAGTTTTTGACTGAGGAAGCTAAAATTTTAGATTTAAGCTATTGAATGGTGTATGAATCAACCCTGAAAATTTGCAGAAAATCGGAGATGGTCACCCAACCACCCCTGTACCAATTGAGCTGGAATGACCCTGCCGGGTTTTGGCCTTTGAGGCCCCAGGGCAGGAGTATGGTTGGGGTCCCTGTTTTTCCAGGCATTCTCTATACCTGACTGTAAGTAGCATTCAACAAAACAACTAATTACATGGATACTGTACACCTCTCTAATATGTTTGAGCAAGTTCTCAAATGGGTCAGACCTGTACTTTGATGATTGGTTAGGTTGTCATGATATTTTTGTTTAAACTAATGAAAATATCATGACAACCTAACAAATCATCAAGGGTGTACAGTTGACCTAATCTGGCATTCAATTTATAATCCACAATTGACCCAAGGTTAAGATTTGGTAGAACACATCCACCAAACTCGATATTGATATTTACACAGTAAGATAGAGCAAAAAAAATAAGAATACTTTATTCTATACTAATTTTGGTGGAAATTCCTCTTTATTGAGATATTTACTTTAAAAAAATTATTAAATTTTAGCGCCATTATTCACTTACCAAACCATCTCATCCTGTGCGTATGTAGTCATGTTATTATCATTAGCCAATCAGTGGCTGCCCCATTGTCACTTGATACCCCTGCACATGTCTACCACTGAAATTTGAATTCAACAATTGCTTTAGAATGGCTGTGTCTGGTGGATGTTTTAAGTCCGAGTGGGACATTATTAAACAAGTTTTGAGGGATGACAGCGCTGCTGTCACTATATTTTGAGTTCACAGCATGCTCAAGACCTCTCTTACGTGTCCTCACTGTGGTAATGAACTTAATTAATATAAGTGAACTGATAATATTTCCAACTTGGCCTAGGTTATGATAGGTCAACTGTATGCCTTGACAATTGGCTAGGTTAAGTTATTATTTTTGTTAGGTTACTTTTGCCATGAATATTACTGATGAAAATAGGTTTTTCTTGTGTATTTCGTACTGTTTCAATTGATTCCAGCCTTTTTAGCTGACAATTTCCTTCTTCAAAGCCCTTTGTGGGGAGGGATCTCCATAATGGTGCATTTGCGCCAAAAATGGTAGAGAATACTGAAAAAGTGCCCAACCTCCTAGATATGGAGGTCTAAGACACATTCCCATCTATAATTTTCAGAAACTGGTACTTTTCCATTATACCCCAGCAAATGGTAAGTTTTTATTATATGAATACAATGTTTATTAATATATTTTTAGAAATTTATTATGGACATTTGCTATATTAATAAAATGCTTATTTATATATTTTTAGGCATTTATTATTGGGCAAATCCAGGGTAAATAGACAGGTAGAAGTGCTGATATAACACTAATACATCTTTAATATTCACAAAACTTGGTCTGAGAGTTTTTAGTGAAAAAAACAAATTCCCAAATTTTTTAAAAAAATAGGTCAAAATTTAGGGTCAGGTCAAGTTTTGGCCAAATTGTGACCTAAGAATGTTTTAAATCCCTATATTTTGGCTTCTAATTGTCATAGCTTAATAAACTTTATATGGATGGAAGTGGAATGAGCTCTAGTTTCCAAAAATGGTACTTTCATTTGGATAATTTAATAAAAAAAACACTTAATTTTGAAAAAACAAAAAAATTTCAGGATTTGACATTGAAGGGATCAATTTTTAAAAATTTTATTGAAGAAAAAAATGTTGCCTGAGCAAAGATCTACTGTAATCAGCAATAAAAAGTTAGCTTACAGGCCATTATATAGCTTAAAACTTAATTTTATTAACCCCTTCCCTATGATGATGAGCATGCATTCGTCATGCTTAGTATCGGGCGAGACTCCGATGATGAGTAATCGTTCGTCATGAATCTCCTTGGCCTTTATTCTATTTTAATTTGGTTGGAGTATGCTATGAGCTTTACTAGGCAATATTCGAAGTATTTGCTTCGTCAGAATGATGTCATGACCAACTGACCAATAAAAACATTTTGTGGGTGGAGCTTCTAAAAAGATTACCATATATGCGCATGTCCTTGTGGCTCAAGGCATGAAATGTCAGTACCCAGTTAGCATTTACGTTTGTTTGTGTATTTTGCCATTTTGATATTATTTTTTATAATGTCATCTACGGATACTGATAATTCTGAAAATAAAAGAAACTTAAATATGAATAATTTTTGTGTTGTTAATATATAACAAGATACGCACAAAAAATTAAAACTTTAAAAAAGTCGTATATTGCACCATACGTTGCTGAGGCAAAGTCGTGTGGAAGGGGTTAATGCTGGCTTTCTTCATTATTCAGAATTTCATAATCAAAAATTTATTTAATGAAACTAAACATATTAAATAGTAGGATAACAATATAATAAGGATATACTTAGCATTTGTTATTATTAATTGTAATTTAAATACATATCTACTCCCTACATTCTACATACATGCTAAGTGCTAACTTCATACATATATGCTAATTTGTTTTGAGTTTTCTTGAGAAATTTTCTAAATCTTGAGCTGGAAAGACATACTGTATCCTTGTTCTGCCTCTTAAACTTTAGTAAACTGTTCCAAATATGTTCTCGGGGGGAACAGGGCAAATATCGTCTTCTGCAGGAAAAATGTACGAGGGCACTATTCCTGAAGGATAAAGAAATTTAATAAAATAATCATCATATTCTGCATCATACAACTCAACCAGTCCTAACCACAATTTTTTTGTACACACAACCGACAAAAAAGCCTACTTCTCTTTCTTTATTGCTTAACTCTCCTTCGATATTACCGGCTTCTCCATCATGATCTACTTCTTCTCCACTAACAATTTTTCTTATTTCTTCTGACTGAAGACTTCGATAACGATGTTCCTGATGATGCCTGAAATTTTTGAAGTGGCCTTTTTTTGTTTTTGCTGTGACATTAATCCAGCTGTAAAGAATTACATAAAATTACAATTGAGATACAAATATTATTAAATTATATATGTATATGTAATGTATGTTAGTTGTCTAACTGAGACTTGGTTTATTAATTAGATAAAAATTAAATATATGTTCATTGAAAGATTTCATTAATTATATAAAAAATAAAATATATGGTTATTTAAAGATATTTACCCATTTTTATAGGGCTCTCATCTAAATATGGTAATATTTTATTGCTAAGTATATCCTTATTATGTTGTGGATCTTCCAAAAAAATTTCCCAAACAGGTGGAGCTGTAGAAATATTTGTAGATGAGCTACTACTGCGCTCAAAGGATTCTTCATTTGCTGATAAAGGGGACAGTTCTTGTAGCGGTACAGCCTCTTCTGCTGGTGCTGGTACAGATTCTAGTATTCCAGGTTGACTTATTAAGGTGTAGCAATTGCTACACAATAGCTGATCCTTTTGAAGAACTCCATAACTTACAGAAGCCATAAGTTCCGTAACTTTTTTAATATTATTGAAAATTCTCTGGGTTTTTTTTTTTAAAGGATCATATAATTTCTTATTTTTTGGCATTTTTTTGTGTTATTCAGGTAGATATTTAGGTACACCTGTATCTTTCAATATATAGTTATTAAAATCTGAAAATAGAAAACTAAAAATGAAGAAAGCCAGCATTAATAAAATTAAGTTTTAAGCTATATAATGGCCTATAAGCTAACTTTTTATTGCTGATTATGGTAGATCTTTGCTCAGGCAACATTTTTTCTTCAATAAAATTTTTTAAAAAATTGATCCCTTCAATGTCAAATCCTGGAATTGTTTTGTTTTTTCCAAATTTAAGTGTTTTTTTCATTAAATTATTCAAATAAAAGTACCATTTTTGGAAACTAGAGCTCATTCCGCTAATATCCATATAAAGTTTATTAAGCTATGACAATTAGAAGCTGAGATATAGAGATTTAAAAAATTTTTAGGTCACGATTTGGCCAAAATTTGACCTGACCCTAAATTTTGACCTATTTTATTTTAAAAAAAATTTGGGAATTTGTTTTTTCATTAAAAACTGCCCCCAGACCAAGTTTTATGCAAATTGAAGACATGACTATGTTGTTTATCTGTCTATTTAACCTGGATTTACCCTATTGGTTAGGTTTAGTCATGATATTTTTGTTAAAACTAATGCATATATTATGACAACCTAACCAATTGTCAATATATACCATACCTATACATTAGGCTGGGTCGAAATCTAGTCAAAATGATTTTTTTTAGATGGGCACTATGTGGGGTTTATGAAATGATATCCTGACCAACATACTCCAAAAGAAAGTTTATGCTCACCTCCATACCACTAGCATACTCCCTCTTATTTTTGGCTCCGCCCCCAAATTAAAAATAGTATCATAAATCAAAATGGAGATCATTTAGAGTATTTTTTTATAGAGATGACCCCCCTTAAAATTGCATAATATACCTTGTGTGCAATTTTCAGGTAATTATCCAAGAAATTTCAAATCCTTGAAAAATTGCCGCATCCCTAAAAAGTGTTATCAGTATATAGAAAAGGGTGGTATAAACTTTAGTTTGGAGTACTGATTGCCTAGGAGACCAATTCATAAACCTCATATAGGCCTAGTATATTTGTCTGAAAAGAAGACAGTCTATTGTACCATTTATTACACAAAACAGCTTTGAAGTAAAAACAAAATTTAATTTAAAAATTACCTTCACAAGTCACTAATTACTTGTGGATGTGCCTTGGCCCCATTGGCTTCTCCATTCAAACTGTGGCAGTCTTTTTCTTGATTCCAGTTGATTGAGGATAAATTTGTGCCAATTGCCGCAGCCAATCCTTTGTTCTGATACTTTTGTCACTAAGTTCACTGCACTTTCCACGCTTTGACTGTGGCATGAAAAGGCAGCAATTTTCAAGGGTTCTGTTCTTGTATGCAGTAGCTCTTCATTGCTGAAATTCCTTATCAAAGGTGGAGGATTGATAGCTTCCTTTCTCCAGTCAATCATCTCATAGTAGTCTTTAGAATCAAAATTTAGAGATTTAGGAAGCTCAAAATTTTGTGTGCCACTGAAACATGTCTGACTGAGAAGTATCTTCTGAAGAGCATCTTCTCTGACATGTCTGCTATCAGTAAGCATTGACAGTAGGATAGCTTCGGGATTGGCAAAATAGGCATTATTAGAACACCGGTTCCATAATAATGCAATGTTTTTCTTCCAATCCTCGCATCAAGACAATCAAATGAAAAAAATTCTGTGCTCTGTCAGTAGCTTTAGGATGGGATTTGATATGAAACTATCCAGGAGCATATGATTTCATGACGATGGTTACCAGTTCTTTCAGATTTTGTTTGTGGTTTACTTCTAGAGTAGGAGACATTATAAAGAGTAGAGATAGGGCTTATAGGCTACATAAGTGCGATAAAGACAATTTGTGGTTATGAAACAACTACATATCTCTAAGGCGTGAAGCAAAAAGTGTAATAAAAAAGTCCAAGTGCGAATTTTAAATCTCCATAGCTCGTGATGGTAAAGAAAACCCCAAGTGATTCTTTCAATATGTCAATAATAGAGATCCAGTAAAAAGTGTCTTGGGGCCTTTGAAAAATGTAAACGGAGATCTAGTTTCTGAAAACAAGGAAATGGCTACCTTACTAAATGAATTTTTTATGTCAGTTTTTACGAGAGAAGATGTAACGAATATCCCTACAGTCATAGACATAATACCTTTTGATAATGGTAATATTTTGGATAATATAGTGGTTAGTGAAGGGAAAGTAATGCGCTATATTGATAAAATGAAAATGCGTAAATCACCGGGGGCCAGATTCCATTATCCCATCCAACTAAAAGAATTAAAAGATAGCATTGTTGTGCCGCTAACAAAGATTTTTAATGCGTCTATTTCTGAGGGGTGCGTACCAGATAATTTCAAGTTAGCAAACGTAACACCTATCTTTAAGAAAGGCGATAAAGGTGCGGCTGGAAATTATAGGCCAATCAGTTTAACGTCTGTTGTATGTAAGCTACTGGAATCAATAATTAGGGATTGTATAGTCAAACACGTAGAATTCCATAAGCTAGTTAGAAATACGCAACACAGATTTAGGCAAAACAAATATCTTGCTTAACTAATCTTTTAGAATTTTTCCAAAGCGTGGTTGACGTTTACAATAGACATCAGGCGGTTGATGTAGTGTATTTAGATTTTCAAAAAGTGTTTGACACTGTGCCGCACAAAAGACTCATTGAAAAAACTAAGGCTCATGGAATCAGGGGTGTAGTAATAAATTGGATAGAAGAGTGGTTGCGAGGTAGGAAACAGAGGGTGGTCGTTGATGGAGCGGAGTCGTGTTGGGCTAATGTAGCGAGTGGCGTTCCTCAGGGTTCTGTATTGGGCCCCTTGCTTTTTCTTATATATATTAACGATTTAGATGTCGGCCTAGTCAGTACAGTTTCAAAGTTTGTGTATGACATGGAGCTGGGTGGTAGGGTGATTAATGACGAAGATAGAGGTAAAATCCAGAAGATCTGAATAAAATTGTGGATTGGTCAGTCACATGGCAAATGAGATTTAACGTTGATAAGTGCAAAATTTTGCATATTGGTTCGCGTAATGGTAATTTTGTGTATAGTATGTCGGGGGAAGATTTAACAAGCGTAGAGCAGGAAAAAGATTTAGGAGTTATAGTCACTGGTGATTTAAAAGTAGCAAAACAAAGTACAGCAGCGGTCAATAAGGCAAACAAAGTGTTAGGTTTTATAGCTCGAAATTTTGAGTACAAATTGCACGATATTATAGTTCCACTTTATAAATCATTAGTTAGACCCCATTTGGAGTACGAGGTCCTATTTTGGAATCCGCATATGCGCAAAGATATAGACAAAATCGAAAGAGTTCAAAGACGAGCAACTAAGATGATTCCGTCGCTTAGGTCAAAGTCGTATGAGGATAGGCTTAGAGTTAAAATTGACAACACTCGAGACTAGGAGGCTAAGGGGTGATCTAATCCAGGTTTTCAAAATTATGAATGGGTTCAATAACGTAGATAGAGATAGCTTTTTCGAAATATCTCGATATAATAGGACTAGGAATAACGGGTGTAAGTTGACAAGTAGAAGGTTCGAGACAGCAGTTGCGAAAAACTTTTTTACGCATAGAATAGTAAATAGCTGGAATAGTTTGCCGGTAGAAGTAATTAGTAGCACGTCTATAAACATGTTTAAAAATCGATTAGACGCATATATTGATAGATTGGGTATAGTTTAAGGTAGTAAAATTAAGGCTTTGTGATGATAGATCCCACAGCTCAACACAAGTGTTGTGGGATATAGGGAGGCAGCATCTTGGGTTAGGGGATACTCTCTGTCCTTACACACCCCATTTAAAGAGATTCCTCTGCCGAGCGGTGCCCCCCCTAGTACTGTGAGGTATTGAAAAACTCATGATCTTCACTTGCCCAACAAACACCTTTAAATGGGAGACCCAAAATGGGTGCGCGCGCACACATTTCTACATTACTGTACAGTCTTTACAGCCACACCTACACCTTCCCTCCTAAGTATATATATTGTAATGTATATGGTTGTAAATTTTGACTTGGTCCGCAATCAATATGGACCGTGACTTATTTTTTGTTGGCAAGGTGCTAGTATTGATGGATACTGTAATGAAATTGACTGGATTCTTTGGATCTGATATATTTGCATGTCTGTTATAAATAGATATAGAGTGTAACATATTTGTGGATAGTAGTCTATTATGACTTGATCCTCTGGATCCAGAGATTCTATCTTTAGTTTTAAATCGATAATTAATTAGTTTTTAATTGATAATTATTTAGTTTTGCAAAAATTGGTCATTGCGAATGTACAGGCAGTTGTTACATAAATTTCTTATGTTCTTGTGGTTCGGAACCCACGTAAAACTGTAGGTCCTCTCCACCACCACGGAGGACATACACAATACACAATTACAAACACAGTTAGGTAGACCAGCCATGAGTGGATCCTAGGGTCTTTGTTGGTCTGAAACATTATAACATTATAACATATAAACGAAGAATCTGGTTTGCTTGGGTAATCCAGTGAGCATGATGATTGGCACCTGGAGACCTGCGGGCTAGCCTTTCAGATACCCATCCAGATTGCACTGCTAGGCACATATCATAGAGATACTTTTGATCACTGCTCAACTCTTTCACGACATTTGGCGATATATCTTGGACATTGCCCTGAACTGGTGAAAATGCACTAAGTCTAAAATGGTTAAATCACATTTCAATTTGGCTCCAATTGAACCTTTAACCCTTTCGCTGCATCCCATTCTGATATGCCCTGTGCGTGCCACGCTAATACCCCAGAACGAAAGCTGTGCGTATAAATGCGCCAGAAAATAAACTTGAATTATTTTTTTGCTTCGTCTTTTGTTTGCCTTTAAAATAGGTTTCTATCAATAATATTTTCAGTTTTTTATGGGTAACAAAAAAATAAAGGTAAAATAGAGATATCTTTATTTAGTTAACTAAAAGTTAAATGCTGAGTGATAAGTTTTGAAACATGGTTCGGCGCATAACCCTGGGGTATCGGGGCATGTTTTGCATTGAAAACGTACTCGTTTTTCTATCCCATGGGCATAACATACCCTGCATCTTTGTTGGTCTTGGGGTACATTCAGAATTTGATGTAATTTTCTTGGTAAAATGTTTTCCAACTAGTCTTGGAACTACTGATTTCTTCAAGTTAGGTTCATCTGCAGATGTCAGTCCTTTTATAATCTCATGGCAAAAGTCTAGAAGGGGAACTTTTCCCTTTTTTATGAGAGTATAAATTCCACAAGCATCTAGTACTCAGACCTGAATCAAATGCATTGCCAGCTTCTTATACCATTTTAGAGACTTTCTTGGGACAGAGTAATAATGCAGTATTTGGTCTGTTCGGTCTACATATCCCATATGTTTGTTGTATTCATGTACGCAAGCTGGAATGGTTTTTTCGACTCAACCTTCCTTTGACCTACGTGTTACTGTCACATCACTGTTCGAATGGTAATTGGAGAGCATGCAAACTCTTCTCTTGTCATGAAACACAAGGGAAAGCAGTTCCGGAGTCTCAAAAGCAAGTTTTTTCCTTTTGCCACATTCATAGTTTTCATAGCATGGCATAAGCCCTTACGATTACTTCTAACAGTCCCTGCGGCACCAGTTTTATTATCACTAAGGTATTTGTATAGTTTTGGTGATGTATAGAAGTTATCAGTGAAGATGTTGTGACCTTTTCTAAATATTTTTCCATCATACTTACTACAATACTTTCAGTCTTAGAAAAATCAGCAACAGTTTCCATGGTCCCGGTATATATTTCATATTTCAAAGTAACACAATTTTCATCCACAAGTTTGAAAATTTTTATCCCAAAACGTGATCTTTTTGTTTTTATGTATTGCCGGAAACTGAGTCTGCCCTTCCACAGCAACAAAGATTCATCCAAACTTAGGTTCTGAGAAGTTGAATATTTTGATTCAAGAGCAGATGTCATCAACTCAATAAAGTCATGCAATTTCACCATCTTCCCCCCTCTTTCCTTCAAGTCTCATCTGCATTGTCAGCAAAATGCAAAAAAGAAAGAATGTTGGTAAATCTGTCTCTTTTCATGATTGCTGTAAATACTGGAGTAGCATAAAAACTGTCGGTTGACCAATACATACCTATCTTGGGTTTTTGTATAATACCCATGAGAAGTAACAGCCCTATAAATTGCTTCATTTCTGTAAACGTAGTTGGGACCCATGCACTATACCGAGATGTTGATTTCAGATTAGGTGTAGCAGCCAGAAATTGAGTTGCATATTTGTTTGTTTCTGTAACCATTAGCTCAATTACTTCTTTGGGAAAACTTCACAAAAAACATCATACATCGTATGAGTTTGACCATTGAAAAGCACTTTATTTTCACCAGTAAACTGCCACCCACCTCTGGTACAGCCTATATTTTCACCAATTTCCTACCATTCAAAATTCTCGCTAGATTTTGTTGCTTTAGGCAGATCTCTTTCCAAAAGTACCACATCTTCTTCATCATCGTCACTACTTGATGTGTTTTGTAAAATATTCCGTACATTATCTTGCGCCCAGTCATCCTCACTTTCACATTCTATATCACTTTCAGAATATATTGAGAGATATACGTTTATATCATTCTCATCTAGAGAGGATTTTTTGCTTATTACTGCTTGTGGATGCCATGCTGAACTGATTGGGGAGTCTATTTCACTCCCCCTCTGGTGAGCTGAGAGTCAGAAAATAAAAAAAGATGCCAAATACGACCATATTGATGTCTAATATTAGTCAGGGAACTAACTACGTTGTTCTAATAGGAACGAGGGGGTTCATAGACTGTTTAATAAACTTGGAAAACAATGTTTACCATGCGTCCTGAGAGAAGATTTTTAATGGTAAACATAGTTTACCATGCGTCCTGAGAGAAGATTTTTAATGGTAAACATAGTTTACCATGCGTCCTGAGTCGGGCTTTTTTATGGTAAACATAGTTTACCACACGCACTGAAAGGGTTAAAGGTATTTGACCCTGATGTTTTTCCGTCTATGGTTTCAAATATGTGTCTGAAGGGGAGTTCATTCATGTGTAAAAGACACATGAGCCATTGAACTGATCTATGCAACAAAATTTCAATCAATTTTATGGTACTAGCAATTCTATCAGTATTGACAGCAGTACCATCGCGTAGCAGAGCATTGAGAGTGTCGATGCTCGCTGAATCAATTAAGAACGTTATAATTTCATCAGCTATACACCGAGCATTTCCTGCATCAGGGCAGAGATGGTCTACATAGATACTTCCAGGGTCTTTGATCAGCACATAATGTTCTTCTTTCTCTTTTCCATGCTTGGTTAATGTATCATCCTTTCTTCTATCAAACCCTATACATTTAATAATCACATTTTCACATCTAGATCTAACAATATTTTTCTTGCCTACACGAATATTCTCTCTCTATTTTCTTCCTATCAAGCATGTTAGATTGATCAATTATTCCCATATCTTTCAATGCAGCATTAGCAATAGCTGCTGTAGCTCCGGAACTCGCATGGTAATGGTCTGCCACCAATGGTAATTCATTGTATGAATACCTATTTTGATCATTTTCAATCAATTCCACATCAGGCACGAATTCTAGCTCATTGTCACTGTCTTCTATATCTTTGCTAAAGTCATCTACTGAAGAAGATGGTACAACTTCCATAGCCTCTGCCATTTCCACTTGTGACCTTTGTTGCCTCTCTTGTTCTTCTCTTGCTCTTGAGAGGGATTGTCTCTGGACAGCGGCAGCTTCACGATCAAATGGCCCTAATTGATTTATTCTTTGCTTTTGGCCTACAAATGACTCCCACTCTACCATTGGGATTTTTACCTCGCATTGACAAAACGGCCTTTCTATTCCTTTATCATAACATTTGCAAGTACAAATGTCAAACATTTCATCATATGAAGCAAGTTTTTTAGCAAAATTTTCATTCCTTTGACATAGAGGAACCTTGTTCAAGGAAAGAGCTGATCTGATTAATCTTTCCACTGCAGAAGTAATAGATCTTTCTTGAATGACAGGGAAAGAGAACATGGCCCAAATATCTTGATCTTTGGTAACTATATTGTAGCAATCATTCACAGTTGCTGATCCCCTTGACTTGATTTTTTTTCTCTTTTGAATGAAGAAATAGTGTCTGACAATGTCTGCCTTTGTAGGAATCATTGATCGGTGGAATTCAGTGGCAAAACCAAAAGCTGCATTCGAAGATTTGTTTCTGGTTGACATTTTTTCAACCTTTTTAAAAAATTAAAAATCTAGCTTTTATAGAATCATGCATGGATCATAAGTAAATCTAAAGAGCATAAATTCTTATAATTCCTGTAAAAATATATAATAATTAGAACATGAAATTTATTGGTATTGAATTTGAAATTCAACATACAGCTCAGTAAATTTATTATACATAAACGATGTTTATGTGTAATAAATTTTCTGATATAGCAAATATTTTGAGAAATCCAAATTTTTGAGGTAATTGCCTGAAAATTGCACACGAGATATATTATGCAATTTTAGGGGGGGGGGGGGGTCATCTCTATGAGAAGATGCTCTGAATGGTCTCCATTTTCATTTGAGACTATTCTCATTTTTGGGGCAGAGCCAAAAATAGGAGGGAGTATGCTAGTGGTACTGGGGGAAGCATAAACTTTCTTTTGGAGTATGTTGATCAGGACCCCAATTCATAAGCCCCCACATAGTGCCTGATCTGCCCCCAGAAATTCGACCCAGCCTACTATACATACACAAAATAATGTAAATATGATAACTAAACCTAACCAATTGGGCAATCTTTCGTTTTAGGTACAAGGGATTCCTCATTATCTGAGGATAATGGGGACCAACAAATCACCACTTTAAGTGAATATACTTAAAGCAGGAACCTATAACTCATAAGAAATAATGAGAATAAGGTTTAATTGGGACCTTAACACAATAAATGACATTCAGAATTATGGTAAAACATTTGTAAGATACACTTTTTAAACCCTTTTATGTACCTTACTGTATAATATACAGGGTGTCCCATTTGAAATGAAACAACTTTGAAACTCTGTAATTGTTAAAGTATTAATGTGAGAATGTTGAAACTTTGCTAGTTACTACACCATGAGCATAAGTTTTTGTCATAATGTTTTTTGTTTGTTTCAGAATGAATTATGTTTACCCCACAAGAAAAAGCGAAATGTGTGCTATGGATGGCTGAGTTGAAGTCCCCTACTCTGGTGCAGCGGCGATTTCGTACAACCTTTCACAAGGAACCACCCACCAGAAGAGACCTCTATGCATGGACCAAGAAATTTGAGGGGACTGGCAGTGTTCTAAAGGAACACTCTGGAGGGCGAACAAGATCAGAAGATGATGTTGAACGAATACGTTGCACCTTTGGTAGTAGCCCGAGAAAGTCCATCCGTTGTGCCAGTGTTGAACTGCAGATTCCTCGTTCAACTGTGCATCGAGTTGTGCGCAAGCGTATGTTAAGTATATTAAACAGCAAATTTTTATTGTCTTGCCTTGAAAAGTAGAGGAGTTGGGCTTGACTGAGAGTGCATGGCATCAGGGTTGTGGGTGGAGCATGGTGGTGGTAGAGTGTTGGAAGTAGGGGAAAATGAGCGAGACAGCGAGTCTGAGGGAAATTTAAACAGTTTTCCATTGCGCTTCCATGTTCCACATAATTATCCGTGGAAACCTCTTATTTGGCTGCGTAAATGCGGGGACTCAGATAATGAGGACCCCCTGTACATAAAATCGAGGCTACAAATAAGGCAAATAATATGTAAGGATGATCAGTAATTTTGGATCTTTTCATTAATGACACCCCTAATGTCTTTTTAGTTAGTAGGTAACAATTTTGACACAGAATATTTTCATTAAAACTAACGAAAATATCATGACTTAACCTAACCTTACCAACTAATTAGGTTAATTGAATGCCTGGTTAGGTAAACTGTATGCCCTTGATAATTGGTTAAGTTGTGATATTTTCATTAGTTTTAACAAAAATATTGTCAAAATTGTTACTAATCAAAAAGAAATTTGGGGTGCTACAAAGGAAAAGATCCAAAACTACTGATCATCCCTACATTTTATTAGCCTTATTTGTATTCTCTATTTTATGTACCTAAAACAAAAGATTACACCAATTGTCAAGGGCAATTGACATTGGGGGCTTATTAAAATTGTGGGGGTATAATGAAAAAGTACAAAACTGTAAATTGAGAGTCTAGAACCTTGAAATATGAAGCCTTTCAATATGGTGACATACGTGTGTGTGTGTGTCTCCAATTAGTGCACTACAATATATGACTACCGTACATACGTGTGTATGTCCAAAACTTAAAGAAAGCTAAATTACATGACATAAATTTCTGCTTTTAGTTATAAATATTTTGGAGCATGCTAAGAGGACATATGCGTGTATGTTGCCGTATTGAAGGGGTTAATTTTATTCTTGTAGGCCTACATGTATGCCTATTAACTTTACCAGATACAAACCAAAGATAACTTACAATTGATAATTGGGTAAATCCTCAGAAAATGTTGTCATCTGCAATAACTTGTTTATAATGTACGGTATTTGCACAAAAAACAGTACTCTTGAAAAAAGTGTTAGGCCCCTATATTATGTAGGTTATGGCCATAGTTATTTTTTTTAAATTCAGGTGATGACATCTTAAGATTATCCAAATTATTAGGTACTACAATCTTTGGTGTTTATACAGAAAAAGACTGCTTCTGGGTTCAAACACAATTCTATATTTTTCTAGATTGGTTTTTCTCCTCTTTTCAATGGTGATATTTGCTGTTCAAATGTGTTTTCCTGGAGTTACCCCTTCTTCCCCCTAGAATATTGAACCCCTAACAAAAGTGGGCAGGGTTTTGAAGAAGAGGGAAAATGTGGGGTTAAAACATAAAAAACCTAACCCAACTTAAATAAACAGAATGACAGTGATTGGTTGATATTTTGTACTGTTTGGTTTCTTGTCATGTGATTAAATACAATTAGGTCATTGGCCAGAAATATGTAGCTACAGGACATAACTCAAAAACTGAGCATTTGCACAAGAAATGATTATACAGGGTGTCCCATAAGTCCGGCATCATAGGAGAAATTCATATTTTTCTATTTCTACAAATCATAATTCATATGCTCGGGATGCCAATTTCCCATCCACCATTCTGTTCAGTGATGAGGCTTTTTTATGGAAATGGTGAGGTAAATCGACAGAACACCCGCTACTGGTCTCAAAACAACCCTCATTGGTATACCTCTTCAAAGGAACAAGGTGCATCTCGGGTGATGGTATGGTGTGGCATTTGGAAGGATCGCATCATAGGCCCCCTCTTTTTCGATGAACATGTCACTGGAGGCACCTACCTACGTATGCTCAAGGAAGAAGCATTTCCCAGTGTCTTGAATGAAGGAAATTTCCCAACATGGTTCCAGTAAGACGGCGCTCTTGCACATTACAGCTCCCAAGTAAGGGAATACCTGTACCAACAATTCCCTGGTCATTGGATAGGACATCGAGGGCCTGTGGAATGGCCAGCTAGAAGCCTGGATCTCATGCCACTTGAAAGTGCTGGTATACGCAGAGAAAATTAGAAGTGTTGAACATTTGCAGCAGCGCATTATTTGGGCATGTAACACCATTACTCCTGACATCATTCACCGTGTGCTTGCTGACTGGGTATCACGTCTGAATTTGTGTATTGAAAACTGGTGGACATATTGAGCACGTTCTGTAAACAAAAGCTTTTGTTTTGCCTTTTTATATTATTTTTCCTATGATGCCGGACTTATGGGACACACTGTATATCCTGTGGGGCCACGCAGTTAATTTTCCACATTTATATTATTTTTATATTAGTTACCGACAAACCAATTTTGCGCGTACCAAATTGTATATATTTTATCATTGTGTAATTTTAAGAATCATATATAATCTTTATAAATAAGTATTGTACATTAAATATATATATAAAAATTTATGTACAATACTTACTTATAAAGATTATATATGATTCTTAAAATTACACAATGATAAAATATATACAATTTGGTACGCGCAAAATTAGTTTGTCGGTAACTAATATAAAAATAATATAAATGTGGAAAATTAACTGCGCGGCCCCACAATCCTATTTGGAATCATCAAAAACTGGTCTATAAAAGTATAGTATAGTCAATTATTTGAACCCAGGAGTGGTTCTTTTCTGTAAATTAGCGCAATCTTTTAATAATTATTAAAAAAAAAACCTTGAACCTAACCAAATCTAACCTAATAACATAATGTAGTTGCACAAAAAACAGTACTCTTGAAAAAAGTGTTATATCGTTATATCGATTATGGCCATATAGTTATTTTTTCAAAATTCAGGTGATGACATCTCCTTAAGATTATCTGATAATTGTAGGCAGTTAAAAAATAAGTTTCTCTGATTAGGAAGTGAAAGGTATGCATAGTAAAGCAAATCTACAGTATGATGATAAAAACCCACTCTAATAGACAGAGTTTATTTCCACAACAGTTTTGATGCCCACTTGCATCCTCTTTGGATGGATACAGAAGAGGATGCCAGTGGGCATCAAAACTTGTGGAAATAGACACTGTCTATTAGAGTGGGTTTTTATTATCATATTGTGACTTTCACGTAGAAAAAAGTTTTTTTGCAAATCTACAGTAGCTGGGTAAATTTATTGGGCTATTTTCCAAATGGTGCCACTTTTGCAAGTAATCATGCATCTTTTCATCATGCATATCTGGCACAGGATTGCTGAATATGTACAAAGTAGTGAAATAGGAAAAAAGTAGCCCAATATACAGTATATATTTTAAGTTAATATCTTTATTTATGTTTATTTTAATTAATTTAGAGCTGTAGTGAGCTCAGCAGTGCTTTGTCTTCTATACTTTCCTTTTCATACATACTGTATATCAGAGCTGTATTTCAGCATAGCCAGGGAGGGCTCAAAGTTTAAACAGCAGCCGTTTTTCTTTGAGTACCTACTGTTTTGATTCAAAGAATTGAAGATAGGAGATTCAATCCCATGCGATTCCTTAATTTTGTTTATAACCTGTTGAGATTTTGCTTTGACACACTTATAAGCTGTATTTAATATTACAAAAAGAAAAGAGAAAAAGACCTAAAATGAAATGTAACTGGTGAGTTTCATTGGCCTAGGCTGGTAAGGAAAAAGTTTGTATTTGCACATTTGTTTTTACCTTCTGGACATAGCCAAAATAGTATGAGGGTGGGCTGAAAAGTAATGCCTCCACTTGAATAATTCTGGATTGTGTAGAGGTAGCCAGATAAAACCAGTTTTATATTGTAACTTGATATCTCCACCCCATTCCAGATTGTGTAGAGGTAACCAGATAAAACCAGTTTTATATTGTAACTTGATATCTCCACCCCATTCCAGATTGTGTAGAGGTAACCAGATAAAACCAGTTGTGTGTTATAGCCTACACTCATTCCACATGTTAGTTCAGTACCCTATTGATTACAATGGAAAGGATTAAAGATGTTCGCTTCAAACAACATGCCATAATTGAATTTTTGACTATGGAAAGTGTTGTGCCCATAGACATTCATTGGCAAATGCAAACTGTGTATGGCAAACAGTGTGTTGATGTGAATACTGTTTGACATTGGGTGAGCAAGAAGATTTGCGATACAAACCGTGAAATGGAAGGCCTGTAATGGCAAATGATGTCTCATCAGAACTACATTGCTGAACTGATTCATGGAAATTGTTGCAATGCTCGATATCTCCAAAGAACAAGTGGGAAACATTATCAGTATTCTCAGTTACTGAAAGGTTTGCACCAGATGAGTGCCTTGCATGCTCACTGCCAAGATGAAAACTAAGAGATTATGCATTTGACAAGAAAATCTGTAGTGCTTCGAAAATGAAGATGAATTTCTGCACAGTATTGTGACAGAAGATGAGATGTGGGTCCAGCATTATGACCCTGAAAATAAATGGCAATCCATGGAATATCAGCATAAAAATTCACCACAACCCAAAAAAACTCAAAATTCAAAAATTGGCTAGAAAAGTGGTGA
>JAJOZX010008048.1:190000-193360 GCA_023014485.1 Bathynomus jamesi | reverse complement strand
TAAAAAAAATTCTGTGAAGAGATAATATATTATTTATAACCAATTTTTATTATTATTATTATTATTATTATTTATTTATAGAAGACTGAATCATTTTATACGCTCGTATATTACATTTCACTCGTGTGTGTGTGTGTGTGTATATATATACTATATATATTTATTTATTTATTATTTATAGGGTGGCGCAAAAGTCGCGCACATAGGAATTTCAGTGTTGTCTATAATATATTATTTTTTTTTTTTCTTTTAGGTAGGGGGATGGCTGCGAAATTATTAACAATAGACGAGAGGATGAGCTTGGTTTTAATGTATGGAATACCAAGGAACTACAAATTGATCAATCGCCACATTTTTTTTTTTTTTTTTTGTATGACAGAACTAGGGTTATCGAATGGAATAATTTTTTCTAATATATATACACACACACATATATATATATATATATATATATATATATATATATATATATATATATATATATATATATATATATTTTTTTTGTCTGACAGAGCTAGGTTTATCTAATTGAGTCATTTTTCTATATATATATATATATTACTGGCTAATCTTATCATATATGATTATCATTTTACGAGTATATAATTATAATAGCTCTCATTTAGAATCATTATCGACCAAAGTTCGTGTGCAGATAAATGTAAGTGCAGCTTTGCAACCGCTTTTAAAGTTTAAAAGTTGTTGACTTTTTTTAATCCACTTCACTGCCAATATAAGCTCTGTCCATTTTAGCTTTTAAAAATCAACCAAGTAATCACGCTTTTATTTGCCAAGTTCACATCCATTAATTAAAACCCATCGATTTTTTGTTTTAATTTACTACACAATTTAGGTACCGTACCCTATACCATTCTGTTCAAATTCCCCATAATTAGGAAAGCTCGGCGGTCTAATGTTGCTAAAACCAAATCTGTGATTTAACCTAACATAATCTAACCCTAATTAACTTGAAAATGTAATTCGTTTGGAGTTTTAATTGCCACTTAAAAGTTTAGCTGGCACCTAGAACTTAAATTGGCACTTCTGACGGCGACTATATAGATGCGGAAAGAAGTTCGCCGAATATATAAAATCTATGGTAAAAATAATGAAAATTTCGTAATTCTGAAAGATTTTAGTGCTAAATCTGACTGATGGATAACTGACAAATGGACTGAAATAGTTACTATTATTATTACTATTATTATTATTACTATTATTATTATTATTATTATTATTATTATTATTTATTTTAATGGTTAGAAATTTTTTGACAACCATTACGCAATTACGAATTCTACCTGAAATTACTAATTTTCTTTTCATAGATTTTATCTCTTCGTTGGCTGACTTTTATAACCCAACTGTACTGTACAGACATTTTAATTATCTTAAATTAAATTACGTCTGCGTAAAGTTATACTTTCACAAATTAGGATTTATTTCATGAATACCGTTAATATCAGAATAAAATGCTGGTGGCAACTTCAGTTTAGAATGAAGATAAGTCAATTTTACAAACTATGATTAATCGTTAATGATGGTAAACCCTCGTATCCGAAATGCATGAAATTAACAATAAAAGAAAAACTGTATAAACTTTCGGATCTCTCTCTCTCTCTCTCTCTCTCTCTCTCTCTCTCTCTCTCTCTCTCTCTCTATATATTATATAATATATTATATATATATATATATATATAATATATATATATATAATTAGAATATCTCTCTCTCTCTCTCTCTCTCTATATATATATATATATATATATATATATATATACAGGGTGTTTCACAACTGGTTTGCCATACTTTGGAGGAGTGATATCGAGTAAAACGTTAATACAACATAGGTGCTATTTCCAACCGTTGCAGATAAATGACAGGGTAAAAATGACAGGGTACAAATGCGCATAAATGACAGTTCGATATGGTCCATCTGTTCCTTTGAATCCGAGTCTAATATTCAATAAAGAGAGATTGGCCTTATCTCTTCTACAATAAAGGTATTTGTTCAGTCGCTGTGGATAGATGAACAAGTAGATAATAGGTATATATATATATATATATATATATATATATATATATATATATATATATATTCACACAGAGTTAGATGGAACTACAGAATCGAACTAACCAAACACCTAAGGTCCACTACAGTTTAGCCCAAGGAACGGAAAATTTGGTAAGAAGAGAAGATGGCAAAGAAAAGGGGCGCTTGGAAAGGAAACGCATCCACACACACACACACACATATATATTATATATATATATATATATAATATAATATATATTATATACACAGTGCATCAAAATCATATCTGTATAATTGGGGCCTTAATTGCATATTTAATATATGTGTGTGTGTGTGTATATATACACGGTGAACCAAAGTAGGTGGACAGTAGGTTGAATACGGTTTGTGTTATATTATATTATAACTATGGTGTTCATTATAACTATGGTGTTTGTGTTTTATTATATTAAATATTATAACTAAATTTATTTAAATTTTATTTTGTATTATAGTATACAAAAAATTAAATATGTATTCTCAAAATAAACGTTATCATTTACTGTCCACCTACATTTGGTTCACCCTATATAATATATAGTAAAGGAATTCAGAATGTTTTCACGCATTCTAAATAATGAAGGAGAAAGAGAATATTAAAAAAAATTAGTAATTTTTTATGCTTTTTAGAAGTTTTTAGGTTTCTAGTCGACGAATTTTATCAAAATTTTTATACGTATACAAATACTGTATTTAAGACTCTCTGCAAACTTCTATATCTAGAATTATTATCTTCTATTGTATCAAATCACCCAAAAAGAAGTTCGAAGACATTTCTTCTACGTAAAGAAGTTACGTATCGTTAAAGATGTTTATTATATCATCTAAGAAGTTTTGAAACCAAAAAGAAGGAAAACTTCTCCTAGAATGCACTTTCAAAAAGAAATTATAAGTTCTAAATTTAAAAGATTTTATTTTGAGTGTATGTATATACATGAAATAAAGGAAATATAGTATTTCAGAATCAAACTCAAAGAATACAACTTATATCAGCAAATTTTACAGTATTTTTTTTATACAATTTAGATATCCGATATGACATTGACATATTTACAGAACTATAAGCTGGTAGTTCAGTGGTTACGGTGTTGGACTATAATTGGTAAGATTTTGCGTTCGCTTTCACTTGCCGGCACCTGGTTCAGCTGAGTCGGGCCCTTTACCCTGTTAATGCTCAGATAACCCTAGGAAGCACGCTTACCCCCTCCCGCAAGGTAGGAAAAATGAGTTACGGAAAATTAATCTGAATATGCCGTTGGAAGCGTCCCTAATTTGAAATGCCAAGA
>JAJOZX010008048.1:92500-185000 GCA_023014485.1 Bathynomus jamesi | reverse complement strand
CAATAAAAAACATTACTAATAAACCCCAGTTTTGGGGACATTTTGAATTTTGCACTTGAAATTACTTTTGCTATCTCAGAAAAATGCCTTAAAAATGGTGAAAAAGTAAGATTTTTAAATTTGACCATATCATAAAAATTATAGTTTTCCGAGCAAAATCGATGCCAAATCTGTAATCAGCGTGGCCGAAATATATAGAAAAGATAAAAAAATCAACATAAACAAAAAATTGTTGCAGTGTTATTCATTCGCGTTCAGATGATGTAGTGACCCGTGGTTCAGATACCATGCACGCGAAGTTGTAGGTTCCTGTATTTAAGTTGCGAATAGTTCCTCAGTACGATTTATTAGAGTCGGACTCTCAGGAACAGAAATGTTTGTTCAGTCTCCTTCAGGTTTTTTTAAGTGAAATTTTGAACTATAAATTGATCAGTCAACATCTGTATGAATGTGAGTAATTGAAAAATTAATAGGAAATAAATGTAAGTGAAAGGTATGACATATCGTTTAAAAAATTAATATCCATGGAGAGAACCCGAATTAACTGAAAAATTGCAACATCTCTCTCTCTCTCTCTCTCTCTCTCTCTCTCTCTCTCTCTCTCTCTCGGTCACTAGCGGGGTTCCTCAGGGTCCCGTTTTGGGGCCACTGTTGTTTATCATTTACATAAATAATATCGACGCTGGCATCGTCAGTAGGATCGCCAAATTCGCTGATGACAAAGCTTGGGGCCAATATAAATGCAAAAAACTTCACTTTTTTACGTGAAGGTCAAAATATGAGAATAAAAACCCACTCTAATAGACAGAGTTTATTTCCACGACAGTTTCGACGCCCACTGGCATCCTACTCGGGTGGATACAGAGGAGGAGGATGCCAGTGGGCGTCGAAACTGTCGTGGAAATAAACTCTGTCTATTAGAGTGGGTTTTTATTCTCATAACTTGGGGCCAATGTTGGGACGCCCGAAGCGATCGAGCAACTGCGTGCGGAGCTACGTAGGATAAGAGAGTGGTCCGAAAAATGGCAAATGCCGTTTAATTTGGGTAAATGCAAGGTCATGCACATTGGCTACGTCAACCCCAAGTCGGACTACTCCATGTTGGGGAGTAATATCGAGGCCACTGATTTGGAAAAGGACTTGGGTGTGCTAATTAGCAGCGACCTTAAGTTTACCAAACAGTGCATAGAGATGGAAAAGAAAACCCAGAAGCTGCTGGGTTATACAGGAGGCAATTTCGATTTTGGAACAAGGAGATTGTGCTCTCTCTGTGTACGATTCCCTGGTTCGGCCGCACCTGGAGTACGCTGTGCAGTTCTGCTCGCCCACCCTCAGGAAAGATATTGACAGGCTGGAGCGAGTCCAGGCGAGGGCCCCACAAAGTTAATCCCTTCCGTTAGGCATATGGGCTACAATCGACACTTACACGCCCTGAATTTGTTTTCGCTGGAAACTAGGAGGCTACGCCGTCAACTCATCGAGGTTTTCAAGCTCTTACACGGGTTCGACGATGTCGATTTTAGAAGCATGTTTAGTTTAAATGATAACTCAACTCGCAACAATGGTTGGAAGTTGGATTTGAAACGGTTTAGCATTAGTGTGTGTGGGAATTACTTTACCTATAAGATCTGTGACACGTGGAACAGGCTACCTTCAGAAGTTGTGAACAGTTCCCCTGTGGATCAGTTCAAGAAAAGGTTAAACCAAATTTTGCACACTATTTGAGGCTGTAGGAATTTTTCCCTGGCACCCGTTACCATTGGTACCTTCTCGGTATGGGCCGCAAGGCCTTTTGAGGTACTTCTTCTCCTTGTAACTCCTTGTAACGCTCCCTCTCGTTCGTATATCCTTTGAAAAGGTGTCACTTCTACGTCGCTACAATCTCTTTTAAACGAACTTTCTTGTTCGCTTTTGTAAATCTTGCCTGCGGCTGAGCTCGGAAATCTGTCTTCTGCTTATGACTCCGAATCTCCCGTCTTTTCTTTATTATTCTCTTCTATTTTCTCTTCTCCTCTTTTGTTCACATGATACACAAATCAGAAGAAAGATGATTTTCTCTCCTCCTCCCCTCCCCCTCTCCCCCTCCCCTCCCCCTCCCCCCTCCCCCCTCTCCCCCTCCCCCCTCTTTCTGCTTCTCAGCGTTATATCTTTCGCTTTCATATTTCTTCGTTATTTATATAGAGATTTACCATCGTCCGTAGTTCAGTGGGTTGCCCTAACACCGTTTCCCTACAAGTGAAGTGAAAACACTGAGGTCGGGGGTTCGAATCCCGATGACGCTGTAATAATAATAATAATACAGGAGTTAAAGCAATGTGTCGCATTAGTTGGCATGAGCGCTGTGCCAATTTCTGTCCATCCTGACTGATTATATATTTTACGCAAAGGTTTTCACGAGGTACAATTTTTTACTCAAATTTTCACTCTATTTGACGTCAAAATTATAACCACAATGGGAGCCAAAGCCCGTAGCTCAGTGGTAACAACGTTTTCCTGTAAGAGAAACGAAGACACTGAGGTCGGGATTTCGACTCTCAGGGGTGTTGGAAATATTAACCCGAGAGTTAGCGCGATGGTCCACATTCATTGGCCTGAGCACTGTGCTAGTTTCTGGCCCTTCTGACTAAATTATTATTACCCACGTAGGGTAAATTTTTACTCATTTCGTTCCCACAATCCCGCTGAGGGGTGAATAGTCAAATATAACTATTTTTAACGCCAAATGAAACTCTATAGTCCTTTTGTTTGGTTCTACTTATAGTAGTACTTTACTACTTATAGTAGGTTTTCAACTTTAACACTAACTCAAGCGCAGATTAGTAAAAAAAACAAGAACTGGTTGGGACATGAAGCGCCCTCTATAGGAAGAAACGTAAATTAAATCTGATTTCTGCTAATCTTCATTTATAATGCTAATATATATTATATATATATATATATATATATATATATATATATATATGATGCAAACCCAAGGCCTTTCGTGCATTCAGAATCTTGGAATCATTTTTCTTTTTCTTTGTGGGTTTGCATCATTCATTCATTTCACGTGTTTAATTGTGAAATTCATCGCGACAGTGCGTGCGACAATGCGTCGCGACAGTGCGTTATTTTACATTGTATATATATACACCGGTGTGTGTATATATGTATATATATATATATACATATATATAACTCAATTTTTTGTATTCAGCGAATAGAACAAAGCTACAATAAGCAACGAACTTATTAAAAACAAAGACTTTCGGCCCTTTATAAGGTTTTCAGCAAGCTTTTCACTCGCACCTGCTAAAGAAAGAGTTCGAACCCTTTTATTTCCCAATAAATCCATTTCTTATTGTGGATTTATTCCCCAAATGCAGTTGCTCGTAATTGGTTATGTCCACGTAACAGTAATTTTTTTATATGTTCACCTACAAAAATGTATTAACTGTAACTTAAGATGTAACACTAAATACACTATGAATAAACTGTAACCAATTTCTATAGATCTTACCCGCGATTCGAATTTCTTTCTTTGAAGAAATTGGTACAGCGGTAATGCGACCCATTGCTATAACTCCTACGTTATTATACCAGCAGCACCGGGATTCGAATCCCTAACCTCAGTGTCTTCACGGTGTTATACCCCACTGAATTACGGACTTTGTTTGGTCTCTTCTGAAGATACAACTTTTGCCTGCTGGGGCATTATCCACTCGGCCATGTGACGACTCCGTGTAAAGAAGACAGACTTTTGTATACACTTTTGCACTGCTTATTTGTATTTATATTAACCTATTCGAAAGTATTATGACGTACAGCATATAGGCCTACGTCATATTTCGGATAAACTACATTTAGTTCCGCCCGAAATGTTCATTTTGACGAAGGTCAGGCTTAAACCCCAACATTAGAATCTGAACCACTACCAGCCAAGGGAGTTTGAAATAAAGTCCAAGCCGGTACTCGATCCCACGACCTCCATATATATATATATATATATATATATATTATAGTAAGATAATATCCCTGTTAAGAGAAGCAGGAAGCCGCCTGATTAAATCTTACAACTATCATACCAAGATTATTCCTGGATGGAATGATGTTATTGACCCCCTGAAGAGGGAATCGAGAGACGCCTATGATTTGGGGTGCTTTCATGGTAGACCCAGATTAGGACCTGTATACATGAATATGTGTAGAAGTAGGGGTCAGTATAAGGTGGCCATAAGGCAATGTAAACAGGAAGAAGAGTCTATTCGAGCATCAAAAGCCTGTGAAGCTCGCATAATTAACAATAATAACAAATTTTGGAAATTTGTTAAGAATCAAACGGGTGTCAAAATGTCCTCCCTCGGACAATCGATAAGGTGTCGGGGGAGGAGGAAATTGCAAAGATGTGGAAAAACCCCTACTCTAACATTCTTAATAGTGTGAGTAGGGATAATCTTAAGATAGATTGCAGCCAAACGACTGTGGGAGGGACAAGGGAAAATACTTTGATATCAGTTTCTGAAGTAAAGAGGTTAATTAAAGAGTTAAAGACTGGTTCTGCGTCAGGGTAGATGACTTATCGAATGAGCACTTAAAATATGCCAATGACGTAGTATGTCTGCATATATCATTGCTCCTATCAGCCATGCTTGCTCATAGCTATTGTCCAGCAATAATTACAGGCCTATTGCTGTCGCTTCCTGCTTCTCGAAACTACTAGAAAAACTCTTGTTACTCCGATTAAATGATTTCCTATGGACATCTCCTAATCAATTTGGTTTTTAAAGGTCCCACTCAACTGACCTGTGTATCTATGTACTTAAAAAAACAATATCTAAATACATTGACAGTAATTCAACTATTTATAGCTGTTTCCTAGATATAAGTAAGGCATATGATAAGGTGAACCACAATATTTTAATTGAAAAACTAGAAGACAGGAAGGTTCCCATGTACATATTAAACGTATTGAAATTTTGGTATTCCCACCAATCTTTCACCGTTAGGTGGGGCAATGTACTATCCGAGTGTTTTGGCTCCTCTTGCGGGGTGAGACAAGGCTTCTTGCTCTCCTCTATTGCTGTTTAATGTGTATATTGACGGATTAATTGCTTCACTTAATGAGGCAACAGTGGGATGTTGTATAGATAACACAAGGATAAATAACTTAGTTTATGCCGATGATATGGTGTTAATAAGTCCCTCTGTTAAAGGTCTGGATCGGCTACTAAAAGTCTGCGAAGTGTATTCGCAGAAACATGATATTCTTTTTAATGTTACAGAAACTAAGGTTGTGCAATTTCATCCTAAAAGCTGTAATCAGCCAGCTGATATAAGGTTTAAAATGAATGGTAAAGTAATTGAGGAAGTACAAGAGTTTAAGTATTTGGGTCAAACTATTACCAGCTCCTTCAGTGATGACTCGGATATAAGAAAACAATCTCGAAGCCTGTGTGCTAAAGCGAATATGACCATCAGGAACTTTCGTTTCTGTACAAGTGAAGCTAAAGACACACTCTTTCGTACTTTCTGCAGTAATATATACGGACAGCAACTCTGGGTGAATTATAAAAAAGGTTCTGGCAGAACCCTGAATTTGCTGTACAACAGGTCTTTTAGACTTACATAAATTACCCCCGAGATGCTAAGCTTCGCAAATGTTTGCTACCCGCATTCCCGAGCTTCCCGGAGGTAACAAGACGTGCTCAATACAGTCTAATGCAAAGAATTAAAAAATCAACGAACCCGATTATCCAAGCTATCCATGAGTCCTGCCATTTATCCTCTAAGCTATGGACTTCTTGGTACGAAAACGTCTGTATTATTTCTAATCAATTGTATACATTTCTATCCTTAGTATATGAACTGTCATTGTATTAATAATATTTGTCATATGGACTATAGTCTGCCAATAAACCTTTTCATTTTCATTTTCATATATATATATATATATATATATATATATATATATATATATATATTTTTTTTATTTATTTATTTTTTTTATTCCAAGTCATTGACGATAAAGCTTTTAATAGTTGTCTTTGTATCTAAAGCGATGGTTTTGTTTCTTTCGGGAGTTGTTTTGCACAAAATGTTATATTTGTGATGTAACATTTTGTGCAAGACGATTCCTGAGGGGAGCAAGGTTATCGTTTTAGATACAGTATATATAGGAAAGTTGGCGTCAGGAAGGGCATCCGGCCGTAAAATTTATTGGCAAAACCAGAGGATGACATGCGGAAAATATCGAGAAGTGTAATTAGAGGAGACAAGATAAGGAACGACAGAGTCAGGGGTGGTGGTGAAAGTTACGGGAATTTCAAAGAAGGCTTAAGAGAGAAGCATGGCATGGTATGGGCATGTAAAAAGAAGAACTACGTTGGGAGGAGGGTGTTATCTATGGAAGTGCCCGGGAGGAGGAAGAGAGGAAGACTGAGGATGAGGTGGAGAGATCGCATCAGGGTGGACATGAGCGAGAAAAACCTGACGGAGGAGATGGCGCAGGATAGGGCGGAGTGGAGGAGAAGTATCCGCAACAGCGCCCCCATATAAATGGGACTAGTAATGATGCAGAAAAAGAAGATATATTGTTATTCAAAGAGGAGACTGTAATTACTAATCGACCAGGGAAGTACTCCAGGGTGGACGTTAGGGGGCCATTCAAAAAACCACGTGGTCCTTTAAGGGTGGGGAGGGGGGTTCCTTATTTGAACATCATTCTAGAAGATTCGAATCTTTAACGTTCATGAAACACAAATTCGCCATACTTTTAATTTGATTATTTTTAATTTACTTTATTTTAATTTGCATTTTAATTTACATACGATTAAGAAGGGGTGGGGGTTTTGGAGGGGGGTTTAAGTCATTGGCCACAAATTACCACAAGGGGGGGGGGGACGGGTTTGAAAACCACCCGAAAAAGGACCACGTGATTTTTGAATGACCCCTTACGCAGGAGAAAGGGAGTGCTGGAATCATTTTTTACGGGCACTGGCCCTTGACCCCTCCTTCTTGCTTAAAATATATACGTCACGTCGTATATATAGCGTTCTACCCATTGGGGTATGTGGGATCAAGCCCTACATTAAATTTATTATTTTTTAAGTGTGCTATTGAGCCAGGAAAGCCACTGATATATATATATATATATATATATATATAATATATATATATATATATATATATATATATATATATATATATATATATATATATATATATATATATATATGTGTATATATATATATGTTTTCTGGTGGGGAGAGGTGACGTGTCTCTGAAAGCTCTAAATCTAAAGAATTCAATCCGAAGAATTCGATAATTTTCCCATAGGTTGTCGTCTGTGTCAAAATTGTTACTAACTGAAAAGAAGAAATTGGGGGGCGGGGAAGGGTGCTATAAAGGAAAAGAACCGAAATTTTTTATACTAAAACCAGTTAAAGACTTCTTAAAACATGGATTTATCTTTTATTTTTTATCGTAAGAGATACATTCCGTATTTGTTTTATTATTATTTTTATTACAAAATTTTGTTTGAGAGAAAGTATTTGTTCAATTAATGTCTTTATACTAAACATATTTTACGCGTAGTTTAACCCTTTAAGGACGATTGGTACAAATTGGTAACGTTTCAAATACACGCATTCATAGCTTAACTCTACAAAAAATTCAGGGCTTGAAGGGTTAAATAGTTTTACGTTAAACTAACGTTTCCCTCTGACGTTTTAAAGGTAAATACTGTGTATAGTATACTGTAGCTTCAGAGTGTTGTTGTACTATGTAAAGTCGTTCCACATCGAACGTCGTTTCTAATAATTTAATTGTTCCATTTTGCTAAACGAATTACTGTAGTAAACGATTTCTTGGTAAAGGAATAATGGTCCATCATAGAAGCCGTTGGAACATCTTTTCTTTTCTGGACTGATTTTGAAGCAATTCTATCGACATTATAAATATAATTGGTTCACAATTGGTCAAAAAATGAGAAAGATGGATTATTCGTTCCCATATAATCGGTTCAAGTGGAACAATTACATCTTTAGAAACTATGTTCTGTATGGAACAACTGTACTTTACAGTGTACAGGGATTGTAACGAAACCAATTGATACTAACACTTCATATTTAGAAATCTTCAGAGGACCAAAACTTTAACGTGCTGCCAAAAGAACTGAGGAATCTCCAACACATCACTCTAATTATGCATTCAAAAACTAACTGAACCATTATTGTACAAAGTCCCTGAACAGCTCTGTATAACTGGCTACGAGGGCAGGATAAGAGTAGAAAGCAACTATCTCCTTCATCAATTGCACCAAATGAGGCGGGATGGTTCAGAGGGGTCAACTTCAGGACTCCTGAACATTATATTCGAAAAATTAGACTAACAAAAGTAGGTATTAACATATACGAAGGTACTCTACAAAATATTAAATACAATCCTTATATTAATTTTAACCTTTTACCGCTGGAATTTTTTGTAGGTTAAGTTATAAATGCGTGTAGTTGAAACGTTACCAATTCGTCACTTTCGGCGGTAAAGGGGTTACTGTATGAAATAACAGTTACGAATATGATATTTAATATATGTCAAAATTAGGGATGTCCCTGGTAGTGGCTTTGCCGAATAGTTGGATACCGGATACGTGACGGGACAATTACTGGACATCCGGTCGGTAATGCCGGATAACCGACCGGATACACATTTGTTCCTCAAACTACTTATATAGAGTCTCAATGCTACTAGTTTTAGTAATTTGGCTCAAAATTTTTATCATAATACACCGGTACCAGAAATTATGAAACTGGTATTTCTGGTGATGGAATTTTTTTTTTAATTTTATGCTACTGGCTCCAGATTTTTGTCTTTAATAATTATTATTATTATTATTATTATTATTATTATTATTATTATTTAGTTAATTAGGCTAATAAGAAAATGATTCATTTCACATGAATATATTTGTTTTGACAAGTTAGCAGTTTGCAACATCGGGATGCGAAGAATCAGAGGCGTCGATAAGCACTTAAAAGATTCGAGGTTCGAGCCCATAGGCCCCCACCCTCCCCATTCCAGAGAATAATCAGGTATTTCAACAATTTGCAGAATACAACATGCAATGATGTACAAATGATGTATTGAACTGCACTAATAAGATGAAACAAGCTATACAGTATGTTAAGCGAGTTTAAACAGTCACATAGCGACTGTAAATTTACAAACGCAAAACGATCCTGTAAAAAAACGTAATTGGACATCATAATTTTAAATATTAAACTTTGTTTTTGTATATATGTAAAATAATATAAAATGTTTACTAAGAAATTATTCCGGAAGCGTCAGTGTATACCTTCTATTTTGTCTTTTAATAAAGTGGTCAATGACGACATTTTCAGACGCAGATTTCAGCACACTTTTCTTCAATCGAAAGCGCTGTCGTCAAGTTTGACGCTTTTCCGCTGAGTTCCAAAACTCGTGGAAATTTTCGGCGTTTCAGCATGATGCAACCGATCATGGTTTTCTATTCTGATTTTTCAAAAGCACCAAATGGATTCGGGGCACTGTCAAATAGAATCGGGGCACGGGCACCGTGTGCCACTACCTAGCGACGCCTCCGGCGAAGATTAATTTAAGCATCCATACCATATATTGCATATTAACTAAATAAATACCATACCATATATACGAGTGTGTGTGTGTGTATATATATAAAACCGCGACGCGACGCGATTCCCCAGAATCGCGTCGCGGTCGCTGCAGTCTGCAAGGTTCCCATTCTGTCAATGTAAAATATAAAATCACACGCGACTCGAGTCGTCACGACCCAAGTCGTCTCATTCGTGAGTCGCAAGACGATCCTCTGTGCGACCGGCCTTAGAGATACAATATAATTAATTCTCGCTTGAAGCCATGAAATACATTACTTGATAAAAATAACTCAGTCCATAACAATTAATTTTTATTCCTCTTTCAATTTAGTTATTATAAACAATTGTATCCAGCCGGATACCGGATATCCAAAAAATGTCAGAAATGCCGGATACCGGATACGTACAGTAAAAACTGGAACAGTAAATTTTAAATAGGTTATATACTGTAAAATATTGATATAACAGCATAGATTTACTTTTAAATACAATTTCAATATTATATTTTATATATACAGGTATACCCCGTAATACGCGGGCCCGCTACGCCGAATTCGAGGTTACGCGGTTGATCAATTAAGAACCTACTCCATAATAAAGCGGAAACACTCTCGAGGTTACGCGGTTCGAGAATTCTCAAGTCCATTCTACCGAACATTCGAGAACATTCGCGAGCATTCGAAGACGCTAATTCCACCCACATCAACTGCCCCACCCTTCGAAGATCCAGATTCAGATCCAAATAACCGTCCAACAACCCTTTAAGCTTAAATTCATCTTCAAGTTTCCCTTCATTCGGCCTTAGCGCCTTTGCCACCTTCCCCCCTTAGTTTACATAAGTACAATATTTGTTTATTATTAAACAACGTATTTGTTTATTATTAATTAATGTATGATAATGTATGATAATGGATGATAACGGATGCCTGGCTCAGGACAGTACCAGATGAGCCGGGCGTGCCTGGCTATGTACGGTGGAGAGCGCAAGAAAGCAACTCGCTCCTCCACCAGGCCAGACCTAAAGGCGGGGCCACCAGCTTGACCTCCGTGTGAAGAGAGACCAACGCACGAAACAACATAAGGTTCATATTATGCATTAATTAAATTATTCTTCTCTTTCAGGTTTATAATTAATTTATATTGACGTTATGTTATCTGATTGCGTAAACAGTTGATAGGATAGGTTTATCTATTGATTTTATGGGTTTATTGGATGTTTTCCTTATAGCACCTCCAGTTTCTTCTTTTCAGTTAGTTACAATTTTGGCATGAACACAGTAAAACATTGGGGGGGGGGGGTGCTATAACTTTAGAATGAAACGTGAATATAAAAATTAACCAACTAGTTAGGTTAATTGAATGGCCCGGTTGTTAGATCAAGTGTACGCCCTTGACGACTGATTAGGTTAAGTCGTGATATTTTCGTTACTTTTAACAAAAATATCACGACTTAACCTAACTAATTGTCAAGGGCGTACAGTTGACTTAACCGGACATTCAATAATTTTCCCGTAGGTTTCGATTAATTTTGTTAGTTTTAACGAAACTTTATAGCACACCCCATTGTTTTACTGTGTTCATGCCAAAATTGTTACTAACTGAAAAGAAGAAACTGGGGGTGCCATAAAGGAAAAGAGGTATTTATGTATTAACGGGGGACCACTATATATTGATGATTGGTTAGGTTAAATCGTAATATTTTCGTTAGTTGAAAATTTCTAATACATCATATTTTTTAAAAATATTTTTTTATACAATTTTCTGAAAAAAAAAATAATTTTTTTAGGCTTATTCATGATGAAAATTTGGGATCTACCAAAAATTGAAGAAGATGCTGTCTCTTTTATGCAAGCCAAAGATCATTGTAAATATTTGAAATATAAATCATTGTAAATATTTTTAAAAATATTGCTATTTAAAAAATATGATGTATTACAAATTTTCAACTAACGAAAATATTACAACTTAACCTAACCAATCATCAATATGTGGTGGCCCCCCGTTAATATGTAAGTACCGGAAAATATTAGGATTATTATTATAGTTCGAAAATGTTTTGTGGAACCTAACCTCTCCCCCCCCAAATTAACATTGTGTCTATGGGAAAATATACCTCACTATACGCGGTAGTTTCCAGGAACACAATACCGCGTATAGCGGGGTATACCTGTATTACCTGTATTATATATATATATATGATCGCTCGGCAGCTCAGTGGTTACGGTGGCGGAGTCTGAGCGATGAGACTGGTCCGCTCCCGCCTGCTGGTTCTTAGGATGGGTTGAGTTGGCCGCTTATCTGGTTAATGCTCGGGCTAAAGGTTACCTTCGGGACGTACTCACTCCTACATCGTGGGGAAATGAGCTTCTTGGCCGTTATATATATATATATATATATATATATATATATATATATAGTAATATATATATTTCTCTATATCATATTGGAGGTCGGACAAATTAGAAAATTTCTATAAGGTAGTCCTCGTTTACGGAACCCCTTTATACGGAATTTCACACTTACGGAAATTTTATTTTAGTACCAAGGTCCGTTATACGGACAAAAATTCCGCAGGTACGGAAATTTTTTCGGAAAAGTTAAAATGAAATTTCACTGCTGAGCAATGATATGGACTACATTAAATGCCCTACAAGCAAAAAAAAATGCGAGATTAGATGATTTTTATGGCTAGATTACAAAAGTGCATGGTCAAATCCAAAAGAAAATGGTACACACTGGAATATAGAAAACTTCATTTATTTGAAGGAAAACTGCACTAATAGGAAATAAAATTTCCAACCAAAACAGTATCACCTCCACCTATGGCAACCACGCGTCAAAATGCAGAGCATTTTTTTAACCTAGTGAGTGGGTGACATGAATGTCACCCAGTGAAGAAAATTTGTCGCCCAGTAATGAAATTTTAGGGTACTGGACGACAAGGAATTTTCAAAATTTGTAAAAATAGAATTGTCTTGGGAGTTGTCTTGGGAGCATTGTCTTGGAAGCCATATAAATACATATAATACATGCACATATGCCACAATTAGAACTGTTTATCCTACATGTAAATATGAAATTTATATTGAATATTTATATATAGATAATGCTAGTGTTATTTCAGACCACACGGGGACAGTGGCGTACTAAGGGGGGTGCGAGGGGGCCGGTCCGCCCCGGGTGACAGCCAGGAGGGGGGGTTGCCATCGGGAGAGTTGAAATAACAGTATAAGTTTTCAAACCAAATGAAAAATTCGCCAAAGTAAAAAAAAAAAAATTAAAATGTTCAAACTATTACAACAGCTTATTGTTAATTTCCACTATAAAATAATTTTTATTTTTATTGGCAATACAAAATTTACAAACGAAAAATTAAATATTTGACAAAAATTACATCGAAAGGCGAACGTTTGTTGACGTTTTCGTCATCAATTTGTTGAGCATAGCCAGCTGGCTGCAACTGACATTCAAAGTCTTGTTCACTTGACACTGTGACTCCACATACATGAGGTATGTTTCATTAAATAATTATGATAAGCATAAAGTGCTGGTGTTTATAACAATATCATGGTACTTATACCAGTGTCCAGTAGTTTTTAACAATGTGGTATCATAGTGATGTTTAAGTGTTTAGAGATGCATCGTCGTGATGTTATAATACCCGGTAAATGCATCGTCGTGATGTTATAATACCCGGTAAATGCATCGTCGTGATGTCATAGAAACTCATGTTTATGAATGGTGGTCCCTGTGATTACTGGTTATCAGTAAAACGACACAGGAAAGTCACACTTTGCACTAAACTTTAGACTTGACTTTTTTCCTACAACCATGACTGCTGAAGTAACGATGATGTGTATGACTGAGTGAGTTTTTTATGATGACTATGTGGTGATCTTACGATGGTGGTGGTGATATGACTGCATGATTTTTTTTTAATGCAACTACATGGTGATGTTAAGACAGAGGGTGATGATGTGACTGCATGGATATGTGTTAATGCTTACATGCTTAATATGGTAAACACCGTTTCAGATTTACATCAACAACTACAGTACTATTCTATACTGAATTAGTACTAATGCTTGTTGGCTTAGTCAAGTTCAACAATTTTACAATGTCCAGTGTAGTATCATTGTATATTTAATATGTTGTTAATGCTTACTGCTTATTAAATAATGATAGCAATTATAATAGCTAGCGTTATACCATACTATATTGAATTAGTGTTAATGCATTGGAATTGATAATTATTAATTGTCTCTGCTTGTCTGGGTTGATAATCTGATAACTCAATGGGTATCTGCCTTGAAGAAGGCAAGAGAAGAGGTGGCTCAGGCAATGTCCGGATCAATTTTGAAGTATGTGTTCAGTCAAAGATCAGAGAGATTAATCCCAAGGCTTTGTTTGTGCCTTGTGCAAATCATTCTCTGAAACTGTTTCTTGAAGATCAGCGCAATGAAATTGTGGAGAGGGTCATTCATTATACAACTACAAAGTGTGAGGAAATGGACATTTCTATGGAGAGAAGAGGGAGAGTAAAGCTCCGAAAAAGGATGCCAGGAGAGATGGCAAAGGATGCTGGTCTCACATTGCCAGAGGAAGTAAAAAGGGCTATGTTTGAATGTCTTGATCGCTTTCATCAAGAATTGGAGATTCGTTCTAAGGCAATGGATCAAATTCTGTCAATCTTCGCTGTTATTCAGCCAAACACTTTGGTTGTTGCAACAGAAGAAGAACTTTGGAAGTATATTCCAAATTTGACTCAGATTTTCGATGAATTCTCTGATGAAGATAGTGTGGAAACTGGGCGACTTCGAAGGCATTTGGAAGCTGCCAAAATCAGCGTTGAAGAGGCAAAGAAATGGACAGCATTGCAGTTTCTGGAGTTTATTGTGAAATGAGATTTTTGTGAATCTTTGCCAAGCTTGTCACTGTGTTTGAGATTCTTTTTGACTGTCTGTGTGTCTATTGCTTCATGTGAAAGAAGTTTTTCCAAATTGAAATTGATAAAAAATTTCTTTCGCTCGACCATGAATCAGACAAGATTGACAAATCTGGCTTTACTTTCAATTGAACATGAATATGCAAAGAAGGTGAATTTTGATGAGGTCATTGATCAATTTGCAGAAATTAAGGCTCGAAAGCAGAGACTGTGAATCCTCTCTATTTACCTTTGAAGAATAGGCTGAGTGTTGAGACTGGATTTCCTGTGTTTTTGTATAAAATAAAATGCAGTATTACCTGTTCACTGAATTTTTAATGTCCTGCATTTTTCTTATTTCCAATTTGCTTATGACAGTACTGTACTGTTTAAAAATCTACTTGCAAACATAATATATTTTTCTGTGTGTTTAAATTTTAAAATTATTTATGGGGGGTGCCAAAGGAAGGATCCGCCCCGGGTGCCAAATACTTTAGGTACGCCCCTACACGGGGATGGTGGCCTGATTAGGGAACATCCGGATCCATAGTATCCTTAATCCAGGGGTGTGCTGGGACCGGTTCGGTTAAATTTTGATTGGATCACCGAACCGTTTGTTTGTTTTTAACAAATATTTAAGTCAGTAGAAATTTATTTATATCTAAATTTTTTTTCATTTTTTTCAAGGATTTTATAGAAAAATATAGGTAGTATCACAAGCAGTGGTCGTTTCAATACTTATTTATTTTTTCATGAAAAATTAGTTTATTTTTAGATAATTATGTCATTAGTGAGTATAAAGAATATGTTAAATAATTTCTGCCAAAATGTTACAAAATGCTGTTTGGAAAAGCTAAAATGCGTTGGCTTCCGGGTCTCCGCCCCGGATCCCGCTGGGGGAGCTACCGCTCATCCCAGACCACCTAGCTTAATGACTCGCGCCAGTGGCGCTCGCCGATTTACACCCTTATCTGTAACAGAACCGGTTGTTAAGAAATTGGCAGCACACCCCTGCCTTAATCCTCCCCCCTTCCCGATCTGCCTTTGGTTTAAAATATGCTCTGCCAAGATGATGGGTCAGACAGTGAAGCTGACGACCCTCCATTGCTCCTTCAGCATCAAGAGGAAGCATCTGATGATGATGTGGAAGAGGAAGGTGCTGCCCCTTCGTCAACCACCTTCTGACTTCCTTTCCATGACTCACAACACTACCACCAAGCACCGATCAGCAGTTTTGGGTGGTGAATACGACTATTTATGCAGTTTATTTCCTCCAGTACAATATAATTTTTAAAAATATATTAAAATATTATTGTTTTCTATTTAATTGTGTTTAAAAATGTCAAAAATTATGTTAATTATGCAGTTTTGGGTTGGAAAAATCTTCCGTAGGAACGAATCTTCCATTATATAAATGGATTTAATAGGAAAAGAGGGTCCGTTATACGGAAATTCGGTTTACGGACAACTTTTCAGGAACGTAACCCTTCCGTATAACGAGAACTGCCTGTATTAAATTAATATATAAAAAATATTGTTTTTCTATTAAAGCAATTTTCAAAACGATTTATCATTTAAAAATGAAGAAATGATGATCAAATTTTGTCCGAACAGAATTGCCTTTAGGAAACATGACTTACGTCATTTCGATGATAGGTTTAAAAAAAAAAAAAAAAAGGGCCCTTAGAAACAGAAATTTTAAAAAGCATAAAAAATTACAAATTGGTACTAATTCTGTCTTTCTTTGGATGTTTTATCTTCATTTTGGTGGCAGTAATAATATTTCAAGAACAAATTTCAAGAAATGATTGAAGAGAGAGAGAAAGAGAGAGAGAGAGAACTTCAGAACATCAAAATAACTCGAAATAAAAAATGTAAAACAAAAAATCTCTAAAATAAAAAAAAATATTACAAAACTTTTTTAATCTCCCCCTAAAAGAAAGTAAAAGAAAACGATATTGGCATTAAATAAAACCCCAAACTAATTTAAAACTAACTTTTTTCATCTTAAATAAACTTTAATACTCACTAACTCTGAAACGGATCGTGTATATTATATATATATATATATATATATATATATATATACTGTGTGTGTGTGTGTATATATTATATATATATATATATATACACTGTGGTGTGTGTGTGTGTATATATATATATATATATATATATATATATATATATATATAAAGCAATCTTCACACTAACTTTCGGAATAATTTTCGAAAATTTATATCCATGCATGAACACTTTGAAGTCATTTCTCTTTCAATCCCGCATCAAATGGGGAACAACCAGATATATTATGTGGTGGGGGTGAGGGGGTGGGGGGAACTGAGAATTGCTATCTAAAAACAATTCTCTCTCTCATCAAGAAAAATCACGGCAATTGGATTAGCCAAAATTTGCCAGTCCTTTCAGATATCAGTTTTCAGGGAAGACCAAAAATATAGAAAACCTCATTAGTTAGGTTACAACAATTGAAGGTTCTTTTTCAATTCGAGTCAACACCACACACACACACACACACACACACACACGCACGCACAACACACACACACACGCGCGCGCGCACGCACGCACACACATGTATGTATACACAACTTGTGCCCTTATTCTTAGTTCAGATCTGTGACATGAGTATTAATTAAAACTAATGTCTGTTATTAGGAAATCGCTTTATATATCATTCAAGTTTCGGGATTCGTGTGTATATATATACAGAGAGAGAGAGAGAGAGAGAGAGAGAGAGAGAGAGAGAGAGAGAGTTTCCTATTGTCTCTTATCTCATATAACCGTAAACTTTTATACTTTTTTTTTAATTATATAAGTTTAATATTTAAAATTTTAAGCCACAAATATTCAGAGTCAAATATTCAAATATTCAATATTCCTAATATTCAACCAACCGGGGTACAGTGACGTGCTTGCTGCACGTAATGTATTATTTAGTTCGATCCACTTCTCATTTTAAGGGGATTTATTCCCCCCCCCCCCCAATTGATGCCGTTAGACAGAGGCTGTACAACGGAATACCAATCAACCAACATAACCAGCGTCCGTAGCGCAATGGGTAACACATTTTCCCTATAAGGCATAAGCGAAGCGAAGACACTGAGGTCGGGGGTTCGAGTCCCAATGATGCTAGTAATAATACTCTAGAAGTGGGAGCAATGAGGACATCATTAGATGGTCTGAACGCTGTGCTGTGAACGCTGTGCTGTGACAGTTCGTGCTGCCTTTCTTAACTGATTACTTATTATTATTAACCAAAATGAATCGATGCAGGAATATGATACAAAGAAACACACGAACTGAAACAATTTTCAACGTTTGTTTCTTGGGTAAAAATGACGAACAAAGATTAAACGAACAGTAAAGAAGTTTGGAGAAAATTGCGACAAAAAAGATAAGATGGTGTATAAAATGCGACGAACAATTTGATTGTGGTACAAACGAAGTTTGTGAAAAATTGAACAAACACTCAAAGCAGAAGAACTTTGCATGAAACACCCTGCATGTACAATACAGTTTTCGGAAAGAAGTTCGCCTAGAAATATAAAATTTCTGAAAAGCCTAAAAAAATTACTAAGTGTAATATTGTGTCTGTTTGGATATTTTACTCCCTTGGGTGACTAATAGAATTTATATATATATATATATATATATATATATATATATATATATATATATTATATATATATAGTCGTAGTGGAGATTCGGGAACAATTTATAAATAAAAGATAAAGGATAATAAAAATTTTCTTAGAAGGAATTTTATTATTAGTAAACTTACAATTAATTCGATAATTAATTGTCATAGGGATCAACCTGATCGCCATTTACACGAACAGCAAGCATGGTACACTTGCCTAATAAAATGTGTTACGTTTCTTTGATGTTTCTTGATCACAAATTCCTCGCATATATAGCAGAAGCTGTCGGGACTGTTGACACATCCACGGCTAGCCATGATTCACAACTTACTACAGTACCCAGAACACAATAAGAGTCTTGAATTTAATTTATCCTAGAAAGAGAAAGGGGTTACAGTCTTCTAACAGACTTTCTTAACACTATCAAAACACGCTATTTCGCTGATATAAAACACAAAAAACAGCTCAAAATCACTGAAAAAATTCGCTTCAGATGAATCATTGTGCGCACGTCATGAAATCTGAGTAACACGGACTCATACGGCTTGGCAACCCAGTATTTATAGTCTCTTAGAAGTTTCTAGTAATTTCCGGAAATCTGGCATTTTCTCTAAGTCGCTTCACAAAAAAATCGAATTTGTGAAATAACTTTGTGTGTGACATTTTTATTGTTTTTCGAATTCAGCACACAAAAATACATTGTAAACAGCTAAAATTATGAAAAAAGTTTTTTCATTGCAGGCCTGTGTTATCATCCCAGTTGTGAATAATTTGTGTTCCCATTTTCTAATAATTTCGCCCTTTGGCGGCACATCATCAAATCTTTGTTCAAACCTTTCGCGTACTACCTTCATGCAATGCTTGGTTTTTCCAGATTCATGCCACCATGTTGCTGCTAATATCCGTGCTTCATATGTGTAGGGACTTTGATCACAAATTGTATCAACACGTGCGTCTACCTCAGCCATTGCAACGCCAATAATAATTAGAAATAATAAAAATAAAACAATGAAAAACCAGAACAAACAGAAATAAACATGAATTACTGCAAAATTAAAAATTTGGATTTCATGTGAAGCTAGCTTAATTGAAAAAAGCATAGACATTTATTAGATATCAAAGATATTAGTACACTATGCTAACTGACTATGAGAATCGCCTCACTTATCGGACGACCTGTATATATATATATACACATAACCTTACCTTACAACCTTACAAAGGTTTCGCGCGATGATTTCTCATTTCGCGAAGGTCAAGCTTGTCGCCCTTCCTCTCGAGTTGGCCTGGTGAAGTAGTGAGTTTGATTCTTGCGCTCTCCACCTCACATAGCCAGGTACGCCAGACTCATCGGGATTGTTCTGAGCCAGGCGTCTAGTCTTCTTTTGAAGATTTCCACTGCAACTCCCTTCGTGTTTCTTAGGTCTTTGGGCAACTGATTAAACAGTTTTGGTCCTCTCGCTACAAAACTATTTTCTTTCAGGGTTAAGGATGTTCCCTGTCTCGCCTTCAATTTGGGAATACGACACAGTCTACCGTTTCTACTTTCCACCGTTGTTTGGGGAGTTATAGGGTTCAGAGTAAGATTAGGGACTAGTTTCTCCATTATTTTCCAAGTGTAAATAATGGTGTGTGTGTCTTCTCCTTTCCAGTGAATATAGGTCTAGTTCGCGTAACCTTTCCCAGTAATTTAGTTCTTTGCACCCATTGATCTTGGCTGTGAAGCTTCTCTGGATCCCTTCCAGCTGTCTAATGTCTTCTTTTTTATATGGGCATGTTAGGACCGAGCAGTATTCCAATTTGGGTATTATCAGGGTTTTCAGTAGAGGAATCATTACATTCCTATCCCTTCGTTTAAAGGTTCTCAATACCTGTCCCGTTATTCTCTTTGCTCTGTTTACTGCTATCTTATTTTGTGTTTCAAATTTCGCATCATCTGTCATTACAACCCCTAACTCTTTTGCTCTGGAATTTCTCTGAATTTCCTGTCCATTTGGGGTATAATATTCCATGGATTTTAGGTCTTCTCTTTTTCCGTACCGTAATAGCTGAAATTTCTCGGTGTTAAACTTCATATTGTTGTCTTCCGTCCACTTGTAGATTCTGTTTATGTTGGTTTGTAGAGTTCCTATGTCTTCTGGGTTTCTTATTTTTCTACTGATCTTTGTGTCATCCACAAAGGATGTTACTGTGCTGTCTCTGGTAACGTCCTCATCTATGTCAGTTAGCATGATTATGAAGAGTAGTGGAGCTGATACTGTTCCTTGTGGTACTGAGCTGAGGACCTCTGATTCTGATGAAGATACTCCTTGTACTGTAACGACTTGTCGCCGCTCACTAAGGAAGTTATATATCCATTTCCCTACTTTTCCTGTTATTCCCATATATTTCAGTTTATGTATTATGATTCCGTGGTCACATTTGTCGAACGCTTTAGCAAAGTCTGTGTATATTACATCATAGTTTTCATTACTTTCTAGTGAATCAATAATGTTGTTGTAGAGTTCCATTAGTTGTGATAGGCATGATCTGCCTGACCGAACCCCGTGTTGGTTATCATTGAATTTTTTCTGAGTTTCCAAAAACTCTATACAGATTTTCTGTCTAACTATTCTTTCAAATATTTTAGCGAGATGGGATGTAAGCGATACTGGCCTATAGTTTTTGGCCTCGGATCGATCTCCTCCTTTATATATTGGGACTATGTTCGCGCTAGTTCTTGCATAATACCGAAAATTTTCAATACCGGTATTTGGAGGCAATTATGCTAAACCCGGTATTGATACCGGTATTATGAAAAAAATAATTTATTTTGATTTATTATGGTGCCACCCTACCAACCCTCCCACAAGTCTGAGGGACTTGCAGTACTCACCATATTTACTATAAATTAATGACCCAACTCCAAATAGATGGCATTCTATTCGAAAAAGTTTATACAGTAAATTACTAAATTGTAATAAAAATATTATTTGAATTTTTTTTTAGCATATTATTATACAACTACTGGGGTAGATAGAAATTATTAGTATCTAAATATTTATTTCTTAGTTTGATTTTGAAAGTATGCTTTGAGGAAACAAAGAGCATCTAGGGATTGTTCAGATAGACTTGATCTCAGTTTCGTCAGAAATAGGCCTGCAGCAGAAAAGGCTCTTTCTGATTCTGCACTTGTAGGTTTAATTGAAAGCAGTGCCTTGTACAGCTTCTCTAAATTCTCACTTCTCTGTAAAGTAACTTCCAAGCTTTTAAATTCATTAGTAACATCAAAATCAATGGAATTTTTTTTAGATGGCACTTTTCCTAGTTTGTCCATTTCTTGCATGTATTCACTCAGTAATGAATCTGCTTCCACTTCAGTCTTATTTGCAGCTACATTTTCAGGGTTACATGGAAATTCCTGTTCTTTCATTTCTATCTCCAAATCAACCACATTCTTAGGGAAAAGTCTTTTATGGAGCCTTTCTGCAGTTCTTTTGAGAACTAATTTTGATGGAACAGAAAAACTTTCCTCTTCTTGAACTTTTAAAACTTCGGGATTATGAAGATATTTGATTAAACCTACAATGTCTTGCTGTCTTCTTGAAATGTAACGATTTCTAAGACAATCTTTTAACTCTTTTGCTATTGGATTATTTTTCTCTCCTAGTTTCTTTGAAATAAATTTCATTGATGATTCAGCTGTCAGGAGTGATGCATCTTTCGAGCATAACCCTTTAAGAATTATTTCAACAGGACGTAAGGTGTCATAAAGGTTTTCAATAATTTCCCACTCTGTTGAAGAAATGGCTACAGTTGAATGAATCACTCTTAAAGCTAGTGCAATAAATAGTTTTCTTTGATAGAAAGGAATAGAAAACGAAAAAAAGAGGTTAACTGCAAAATACCCCGAAACTTTTTTTTTCTCCGAATCCTCCAAAAACAGTTTATTTGCCCATCGGAGGACTAAATTGCCTAAATTTTACAATAGCAATTTTTGTCAATACCGAAAACCTATAATATCGGTATCGGTATTATTTGTACTTCTTCAATACCGGTATTAATACCGGTATTTCAATACCGGTTTTAACCCCTAGTTCGCGCTCTTCAGGATGCTCGGTATTTCTCCCGTGTCTAGTGATCGTCTCCATATCCAATATAGGGGCTCAGCGATTGCATTCTTGCAGTTTTTGATCAGTGTGGCATTCCATTTATCCGGTCCTGCCGCTGAGTGTGTTTTTAGTTTCCCTATGGCTTGTGCAATATCATCCGTCGTAAAGTCGAAATCCGTTATACTTTCCCCTTGTGGTTCTTCTTCAAAGAACGCGTTTCTATCGCATATCAATTTGTCAGTTTTTGGGATACTGAAAGATGATTCGTACTGAGCTCTTAATATTAGGTCATCCCATAAGTAATGCGGCATTTTTTAATTTTTTTTTTTTTTTTTTTTTATCATTATTTTACGGATAGAAATCAAACAAATATAAATAACTTCAAAGAGTTGTTTGATTTCTATCCGTAAAATAATGATAAAAATGGAAAAAAAAAAATTAAAAAATGCCGCATTACTTATGGGATGACCTATTTCAGATACTTCTGTTAGATCATCAGATAGAGCACTGTTCTCATTTTTTAAAGGTCCCATAGTCGCATGGCTTTTCAACTTTCTTTTTGCGAAATTATAGAAGTACTTTGAGTTAGCCTTTATCGCTTCTGTAGCGTCGTCTTCTTTTTCTGTATGCTTTTCGATTAGTTCCTGTATGACGACATCGATACTTTGCAGTTTATCATTTAATATTTTTCTGATGTTATCTTTACAATTACTTAATTTTGCAGTCACTCTTTTTCTTTTTCGAAACAATGCCCTCTTTTGTCTTTCGAACCTGCTTCTCTTTCCTCTTTGTTGTATCTTTGGGACATGTTTTTCCACAATTTCTAACGTCTTCTCTCTAACGTCATTAGCATCTCCTCCGTTGTCTTGGCCTCGAAAATGGTTTTCCAATCTATTACTTCCATGCTGGCTGTCACATCTTCCCAGTTTATAGTTTTGGAGTGAAAATTAAAAATTTCGAATTTGTTTTTTTCTGTTGTGCTTGTTCTTTCCTTTCCTGTTGCCTTTATATTAGTTGTTATTTCAATGATGTTGTGGTCCGATATCATAGTTGGGGATATTTCTACATTATCAATAGGTCGATAGGTCGAACATACTAAAATACATTTAAACTAATGGATAAGAATATTAAAAATATAAAACGCGAATCAAAATGACGTCAATTCTAAATGCTTCTAGATTTCCTCTTTCCCACATCACACCTAAGTTGGTAATTTATTTGACCCGGCCGTTGAAACTCTATCGCTCTATCGTTGATTTATTATTTTTACAAATAATCTTGTAAACTTTCATTAATTTGTTTAAAAGTGTTCTGTCAAACCAGAGAATTTCTAATCTGATTTAAAATTTCATTTAAAACTAGACCTTTTTTCGGAATCTTTGCTGGTTTATAAAGCACCAACCAACCCTCTTCAGAGGAAAACCAATCGCTTTAAATGTGGCTGTCGGGAAACCCCACCATTAAGGCAGTCAGATTTAGTTGACTCTACCCAAAGTATTTTTTAGATATATAAATAAGCCCATGCTCATGCAAAGAAATCTTAAAAAATACCGTCGGTCTAATACGTTCCTTTCTGTACTAAGTGTACAAAGTGTACAAAGTGCCACGTGCAATTTTGCTATACTCGCTGTTTTATTGAGTAACTTCCAAATTTTGACTAAGTTTGTTTGAACCCCAATTGTTTTTTGACTGAATTTATGTAAGGAATTTTGTGTCCTTTTTATTGATCAATTTTTCTTTTTTAAATATCGTTTTGTCCCGCTTTGAAATTTCGCCCGTCGTAATTTCTTGCTATATGTGTGTGTGAATCAAACCTGAAAATGATAATCATTTTCTTTGTAATAAATGAACGGTATAAATTAGAACCCAAATTGTCTAAATTACCTTCGCTCAGTTATTTGAATATACTTCGTTTTTTAAACGGGAGAGCGGAATGCGAAGTATAAAAGTCGTCAATGTTTTGAATGAATCTCTGCACTGCAAGAATTCACGCTTTGAGGGGAAATCATTGATCAAAATTGGACTCAAAATGAACAGGGAAATTGATACTTCAACTGTACAGTGATCAGGTGAGTGTAATTGAGAAATTATACCGATTCAGTGAACAGACTTTCATTTGTGAAAGAGAAAAACTGAGTTTGGTAAACATTTTCACGTTGGGGAAGAAACGTGTTGATAAAACATAATCGTTGCACATAACAGACAAATTAACAACTACAGTCCCCATGGTACCTGCCCCTCCCCCCTTGTGCGGCGACATATATACAGTACGAGGTGTACCGTTGAATACATGAAAGGCCTTGGAATCGCTTTTTATTTTTTTTCGTGAAGTTGCATCATTTATGTATTTCACATGTTTACTTATAAAAGTCATCATATATATATATATATATATATATATATATATATATATATATATATATATATATATATATATACTGTGTATATATATATATTACTTCACGAAAGTAACACGTGAATAATATTTATAATGAAAATAACCACGAAAGAAGAAGAAAACACGAGATAGTCTCTCCTTCAATGTTTCTTTGTACGCTTAGGATCGCCAGTGCGGAATACATGGATGCTCAGTTAGAAAAAATCAACAGTATTGGAAGTGATTTGTGTTACCCACCTGCTTTTTTTTAATCTCGTCTCAACAAGGCAAAACGAACTTTCTATCGTGTGAATAGTAACCCTCGCACTTTGTCGAAAAATATTTTAGTACATCCATTTTTCTCAGCCTTTTTAGGTATTGCTAATGTACTTAAACTTTTGAATATTAATGTAGTATTTTCATATGATAATATTGTGAAAAAATGTCATAATAAAGAATAGTCCTATCAATAATTCAGGCATTATCTATAAAACTGGTTGTAAACAATGTGACTTCTTTTACGTTGGACAGACGGGGAAAAGATCACGCGTGTAAAATAACATCAATATTCCGTTAGAACGGGACAGTCTTCCAATGCCCTTTTTGTCCATTTGTCAAACTTGTCCCATTGTACTAATTGGAATAATACCTCAATTTTGTCTCACCCAAGTAACATTGTTAATAGAAATATTCTTGAGTCTGCCATTATTCAACTTACAAACGATTTCAACTTTAACCAGAACCCTCTTTCGCTTGATCCTTTGTTTTGAATTCATTCAAAACAGATTTAGACAAGAAGGGCAAGGCGCTAAAACTCTGGTAGCTTTTCCACGCGAATCGTATGCACTCCTACAATACTTTTCTGCACCAATCATATCATTATTTTTTTTCTTTGTGATCTATATATAGTCTCAATCTTGTCATTAATTTTAGTGTCCTGAGGATGTCATTAGACGAAAACGCTTGAGCACTATTTCATGTTTTCTTTTTCTCCCCGAGTTATTTTCATCATATATATATATATATATTATATATATATATATATATATATATATATATATTTTTTTTATTTATTTATTTATTTATTTGTTTATTTATTATTTGTTTATTGATTTATTTATTTATTGCAAAATCTAATATCTAGAGGGTTGCTATGATGATTGTTCTTAACAACAAATGTCAAAACTCAAAAACTCATCAATGGAATGTCAGAACGTGTGTCACCTTTTATATAATGAAAAGGGAAAAGCAACACGATTCTAATTATATTGATTCAATAAATCTGTTATTATTTATTCACTTTTATTATCAAATAAAAAATCTGTGGAAAAAAAAAAAACCTAAAGGTGTCTATTTACTTTTGTCAACCCTGTGTAAAATGCATAATGACACCGTATGTAAAACAGTTGATTAAAAACAATCTCTGATTTAAAGTAACGTAAAAGTGTTCTTTTCAAACCTTCAAAGTGCTCCTCATCAGTCCATAAAATTGAAATAGATTAAAAAAGATTAAAAGATTTAAAATAACGAGACTAAAAAAGGATAAAAAAATCGTGCAAAGGAAAGGAGCCATTAAAGACAACTCGGAAAAACACTTACCAACAAATATGTTGAAACAAGTTTAGGTCTTTTGCTTCATTATCTTTCTAAAAAAGGATTAGTGAAAAAAGATGACGGGGGGGGGAGGGTGGGTGGGGGGGGGGGGGGTCCTTGCAATCTTTCTGAAGCGATGAGGACGTTCTCTTTAACAATATTTATTTATGTACGGGATGTAAAAATATGATAATCTTCTTCTTCTTCGTCTTCTTCTTCTTCTTCTTCTTCAGCTCCCAGGTAGGCTAGTCAGCCTGTCAGTGGAGCCAGCCTCGAGGCTGGTTTTTGAGTTTCTCGAGCGATAAGGTTTTTACACCACCGGTTTGCTAGGTCTGTCGTGGCAACCCTCTTCATTTATCCGAGTTTGGGACCGGCATGGGATTCCAGGTGTCATTATAAAAATTTAATAATAATAATAATTATTATTATTATTATTTAAGTTGGATTTCATGAAGTGTTGTCATATTTTTGGCTCGTTCCTGTTCCAAATGTTTAAAGTTCATTTATTGTGTATTAATCACCTGTTTTGAAACTTTAAAATCTTTAAAAAATAATGTCTTTAATTAACAAACTTGTTTCATATTTCATTAAAAATGTCAGGTGCAGACTGTTGAAAATAATGTTAATGATGTAAACTTTGATACAGTGGGGGTAAACATGCTGAAAAGAATGTTATTCCTACAGACGACCTTCTCTAAAAATTTAATTGTTTCAATTTGAACCAATTATAATGGAGCGATTTTTACTCAAATTTTATGTCGATGTAATTGGTTGAAAATCGGTCCACGAAAAAAAAGTTGTTCCAACAGTTTCATTGATGACCTATTCGCTTTACAAATAAATCGCTCTTGCAGCAAATGGAGCAATTAATTTTTTAGAAACGGTGCTCTGTATGGAACAACTTTCCTTTCTGGACCGGTTTTGAATTCAAATATATCGACATTACAAAATAAAATAGATTCAAGATCGTTCCGTATCCCGTTAAATAGACCAATTATATTTTTTTAGGTTTGTAATTAGGGTTGGCAGTGTTCCGAGTTTGCTGGCTCCCATGACTCAGCTCCTGCTCCAGGCCGGCTCCAGAGCCAGTTCCAGTTCCAGAGTTGCTCCACTAACTCCAGCTTTATATCTTAAGTTGCTCCAGAGTACGGTGTTGATACTTTAGTGTCTTTTTATTGCGCTACAGTTCTTAAGGTAAAAGACCTGAATACAGAATAAGATTACAAAATCATTAAGGTTAGTAATCTAAAGCCGTGTTCTTAAAGTGCAGCACGCAAGCAATCTGCAGCCATCAAACTGTCACCGTCCGGCCGCTAAACTTTGGCAAGTTGTGAGGTAATTCAATGCACATTAAAAATTATGTATTTAGTTCTTGTATTATACTGTACATATACTAGCTTTGGATCGTAGGGCATATGTATTATAAATGTAAACGTGTGTGTGTGTGTGTGTGTGTGTGTGTGTGTGTATACTTATCGTACACTGCATGATCGTTTCCTGTTCGGTATTTCTCAGTATAGGTTACGGTTTAACAAAATGATTTTTTCAATACTTCCAAAACATACACCTGTTCTCCCGTCCGTGATCAGGTACCCTGCTTTGGAGAACAGTCTTTCACTTTCCAGAGTTGGTCAGAGTAATGGGTTTAGGGTGCTCAAAAGTACCTGCTTTTTATGACATTCTAATCTATTATGAAAAACGTGTCCTTTTCTCGTAACCGTACGATTTACTATCCATACTTGGCAAACTGGTACGGCCAGAACACTATATTACGAGTAAAAAATACTATACCCACATTCGTACACTCAGCATCAGCAGTCCGGTTTGTTTACAACTAGTGTTTTACATGCTCAAAGAAAACCGTTCAAAAGTCAAACCGTCCGAAACACCAATCGCTAGTGATCGGTTCCCATCCCCTAAACGTGCTGACATTCACTCTACTATAAGTGGAGCAGCTCCAGGCTATAGCTCCAGCTCCAAGTTCTGGAGCGCTCCGATAAGTCTGGCTCCACTTTTGCTGCACTCCCACAATCCCAGCTCCGGAGCAGAGTTTAAACAATTAGCCTGTTCCACTCTGGCTCCGAATCTTAGAGCTGGCTCCTGGCTACGGAGCCGGAGCACTGCCAATCCTAGTCTGTAACTATATATGGAACAACTTGACTTTATAATGTAATTTCCTTTGGTCAGGAAAGGAAATTCATGTGTTATCGATAAAAGTATTTCTTGCTTTCAGATGAAAATTATAGGAGCTACATATTATTTTTCCCAGGCTAAAAATACTGAGAATTTTATTTCGAAAATGATATTTAAATATAAAAAATATTAAAAATAATTTTTATGTTTCTTGCTACAATATCATGTTTTTAAATTTTAAATTCAGTTCAATTTTACACTTATAATTCCTACCGAAACTAGGCTAACAGGATACAGATGTGGCATTTAATAACCTGTCCTACATATCTTTAACTATATACCGCAAGTATTACGGTCGGGGAATATCATTATACTACCTTGAACATTTAAATACTGACATAATATCTAAGACAACAATGATTTATAATGGTTTTAAATCATTATTTCTTTCTCTAAAGTTGGGAGAAAATTTTATTTTGACACTTTGCAGACTCCCGTCTACTCCCTTAAACGTATTTATATCAAGTTTCAAGAAAAAAATCCTTAATCACGTCTCGTGCAGCAATTTAATCATTAGTGGGGATTTCAATGTTAACCTTCTGTCAACCTGTGCATCCTCCACGCTTGAAATTTTGAAATTAATGTTCGCATGTAACTTAAAACCAAATATTCTCACGCCAATTATTAAGTAATTCCATTTTCAAGATTATTGATCATCTTTGGACCTCAGTGACTGAATTGATATCATCATTAACGATAGATTTGATATTACTAATCACTTTCCAGTATGTAATATTTCACGTTGATTTCGTTATGGGGAGGGAGGATTTTCTTACAAAATCATTGCAATTTGCAATTTGCAATTTCCTTACAAAATCATTGCAATTTTTCCCTGATTTCTCAAAGATGTTCAATTAAATTCTCATGAGATACTCTTAGCGAAATGCGCACGGTATGGTATTAAGGATAATGCACTCAGCTTCGCTTCCTATATAATTAACCGTCAACAATATATGTTGGTGTCAATGGCATCAAATCCAAATTAAGACCAATAAAAGTCGGGGTTCCCCAAGGATCTGACCTTGGACCACTGTTTTTTACTATTTATATTAACGGTATAATTGAGGTTTTGAGATCATATATTCTTTTGTATGCCGGTGATGTATTATATTGAGAATAGGTTCGTTATTAATTTTCATAAAACAAATACACGATGTTATTTACATCTCGACCACATATTCGATTCTTTGTTAGAGTAATATCAGGTCATCCCATAAGTAATGTCGTTTTTTAGATCGGAATTTGAAGGACAAAAAACATCACTGAAACTTTTTAATCTAGTATATATATTTCCATCGGAATCAGTGACACTGCCAACGTCCTACAAGCTTTTCAATGCCATGTTTATAAAATTCAGGCGGTTTTTGAGGCAAAAAACGTACAAAGACTGGTTGCAGGTCATCTAAACAAGTATACTGTTTCTCGTCAAGATAGTTTTGCAGACTCCTGAAGAGATGATAATCTGAAGGCCAAGGTCTGGAGAATATGGAGGATGTGGAAGTTTTTCCCACCCAAGCCCCTCAATTTTTGCAGAAGTGATCCGAGCGGTATGAGGACGTGCGTTGTCGTGGTGGAACACGATTCCTTTCCGATTAACCAAAGAAGGTATCTTTTCTTTTAGTGCAGTGTTCAATCGATCCAGTTTTGACAACATACTTGAGCGGTGATGTTTGGTTGTGTGGTAAGGTTTCAAAGTGTATTACACCACCTTTATCCCACCAAACACTAAGCAACACCTGCCGAGGGTGAAGATTTGGTTTTGGCTGTGGTGTCGCTGGTTCTCCTGCACAAACCCACTGTCGACGGCGCTTAACATTCTGGTACAGTATCCACTTTTCATCACCAGTCACTAAACGGTGCAAAAACGGATCTTGGAGTTCACAGGAATGAAGAGCTGTGCTAATGTTTACCTGCACCCTCAGATTGTCGACCGACAATTCATGTGGCACCCATTTTCCTAACTTAGGCACTTTCCCGAGTTGTTGCAAATGTCGATGGATGGTGGACGGGGATGAATTGAGTTTCTGGGCCAATGCTTCGACAGTTGTTGAATAGTCTTCTTCAAGTGCGGCTAACAGCGGGTCATCATCAAACTCAGCAGAGCGTCCAGAGCGTGCTGCATCTGTCAGACAGCAGTCACCATTCCTAAACTTTTGAAACCATCTTTGACATTTCCTCACATGCAGAATATCGTTGCCATAAACGTCCTGAATGTTTCGCGTTGCTTCAGTAGCACTATCCCCTTTTTTGAACTCGTAAAGCATTATATGCCTGATATGTTCTTCTGATACCGCCATGTTTATGAGGGGTTCACATAAAGCAAAACACACGTCTTCACTGGTCAAGGTCTGTAAAGTATGTAGCGAAACACGATAGATCTCCTCTTAGATATAACCTTCGGAAAATTTATGCTTAAACCGAATAGGACTAGTTTAAACTTAATCTATCGTAAAAAACGACATTAATTATTATGGGATGACCTGATAATTCAGAAATTGAAAAAGTGACAAATTTTAAGTATTTAGGTCTCGTAACTGTGTAGGCCCTTAAAATTTAAAATTCATATTTCCACAGTAGCTGCACAGGTTGGGAGAGTAAATAGTCTGCTTTACTCTATCAGGGATCTTTTACCAATTCCAAGTTTAGGACAACTTTGTTTTTTTGTACTGTTTAGGAAAACATTGTTTTTCGCTCGTATTTCCACACGTAAATTTATCCTAGGAGGAAGCTCTAATATACTTAATATTATTTGAGGTAGAATTCAGTGGTTTTAGAGTATTAGAAATGTATGTCATGATCATACCATTATATTCAAACATTTGACATGTTGAAATGTTTAAGGAGTTGCGTATTTCAAATGTGTCTCAAATGCACAATTTAAGATTTGCCGAGTTTTTGTTTATGACAATCAATGGCAATGGGAGTTCATTACGTGACTTTCTCAGAGATGCTTCCTGATCTTACAGTTTTAACGCTAGAAGAGAGACCGAATTTAGAGTGTCTTATACCGGAAAAAAAGTATATTAATATTTTTCTTTATCTAATTCGCTAAAATTGTGCTCTAAAATTCGCTATTGTTATTTTATATAACGAATCAGTTTCATTAACTGTGACTTTTATTATTATTATTAGTATTATATTATTATGTTACTTTGTCCAGTTCGTGTACATTATTTAATATTTTATATTTTGGGAAGCTAATGAAGTTTAATCGTTGTATAACTTATTAAATAAAGGGTATTACTATAGCGTGCGGTCTACAAAGATATTTACACTATAGGGTGCGGTATACAACATATTTACAAATTCAATTACGTTAAAACAAAAAATTTAAAGGACAAATAAAACAAACAACTCATTCTATGGGATATAATGCCTGTTAGGTTAATTGAATGCCCAGTTAGGTCAACTGTATGCCCTTGACGATTGGTTAGGTTAAGTTGTGATATTTTCGTTAAAACTAACGAAAATATCACAACTTAACCTAACCAATTGTTAAGGGCATACAGTTGACCTAACTGGGCATTCAATTAACCTAACCAGGCATTATATCCCATAGAATGAATTGTTTGTTTTAATTTAATTGAACTAATATTTGTCTTCATGATTCCCCCCCCCTTTTATAGTCCGCCTTCACCTCACATTCGTCCCCAAAGATAAAGTCAAGTCATTTCAGGTCAGGTCAGCACAAATTCAAGTCAGGGTAGTCAGGTCAAGTCACTTCAACGCAAATTCTTTTGTAGACTAAAGATATCTTTGTAGACCGCACGCTATAATAGCACCAAATAAAGTCTAAAGTCTATTATTAATTATTATTATTATTATTATTATCATTATTACCATTATTATCATCATTATTATCATTATTATCATTGTTATTATTATTATTATTATCATTATTATTATTATTATTATTATTATTATTGTGATCTACATTTTGGGGATAAAATAAAATGGGTATACGATCAAATTTCGATAATAATGACATCAACAACGAAGTAATTAATCTCAAATCCCCCCACCTACCTCCTTTCCCCAGCTCCGCACCGCATTGGAGGCTTGTTAGTGGCTTTAGGAGAATCCAGTTACTTAAAGTGTTTGATTTCAGGAAAAAGTGAAGATCAAGGCAACAGTAATTATAAGATATGAAAATAACAGCGTGTCAGGAATTAATGAAGTTGGAAGTAATATGATATACCAGTTTATATAATAATAATAATAATAATAATAATTATAGGTTCCTTTTCTGAGGTAAGTGGGATAGTTATATATATATACACAGGATGTTCAAAAAGAAACGCAACCCAAAATAGAAACGAAAAGAGTTAGGTTACAATGATATATGCATTCTCCTATAGGTTGCATATTATTGTATTTATATATATGTGTGTGTGTGTATGTATATATATATACGGGTGGCCCATAATTCAGGAACCATAGGAATAATTGTATTTTTTTTCTAATAATTCTTGTACTTTCTAATAATGTTTTTTTTCTCTTTATTTTAGGTGCTAAGTAATATGGCTGAAAGATTATCTAAAGATGAAAGAGTTCGTTTAGTTTTCATGTATAGAGTTCCAGGTGCTACACATCGGTCAGTTGCAGAGGCTTTCAATGGAGAGTATCTAACGCGCAAAAATTACTAGAGATACATTAATGAGAGTTCAGGCAACAGTTTTAATGAGAATCCAGAAAAGTTTAGATGTTAATGGTCATACTTTTGAGGACGTTTTATGATTTTGTTTTGTAGAATAAATGGTATTCAAAATATAAGTATATTTTCTCTATGGTTCCTGAATTATGGGCCACCCTGTACCTATATATATATGTTAGTGTTCCATGTAAGAGTGATATAAAATGGAATCATTTCGAGAATTTGGTCGAAATGGAACAAGGTCAAATTTGGCTTTAGATCCATTCGACTTTATTCCAGTCTAGCTAAATTCGATTTTATTCCAATTCGACTTTATTCCAGTCTGGCTAAATTCTATTTTATTCCAATTGGACTTAATTCCGTACTCTTCAACTCAAATCTTCATAATTTTTAAATTTATAGAACTTATAACATCTAATCTAACTAATCTTAAACCTATCTAAAAAAGTAGCCTAACCGGGTACTAAATAGAAGTTCGATTTAATTCCACTATATATTCTATTCGCACTTGATGCTATCATTTGTTATCATTAAATCCACGTCCAAAACTACGCCCACAGTGCCAATTTCTTAAACCCTAATTGGTTATATTAGATCAAAAACAGTTATTTTACGTGTATGATTTGGACCTACAGTTTATCCTCAGAAGGAAATACAGTGTTTAGGTCTCACAATTTTCAGTTAAAAGAAAAAAAAAGAAGAAAGAAAAGTCAAAATATTTCATGGAAAACTAAACTAAACAAAATTCGAAATATTCTTAAACAAAAATTCGGATATTGGTTCTTCAGAAACGTTTGTCTTGTAGCGATGTATCTGAAAGGAATAAATCGGCTGGCTTAATTCCACGACGTTTGACTTACTTCCAGGTCGACCGTCTTCCAATCTCAATTTTTCGATTCGATTTTAGTCATTCGCTCTAATTCCATTCGATCCACTTCAGCGTTTATATATATATACACACGCGTGTGTGTGTGTGTGTGTGTGTGTGTATACATTTTAACTGCAAACAACACACAGTATAATTAATGTAAAGAACGACGCTTGTGTAGAAGAGCGTTCCGCACAAGATGAGGAGGGAGAACGAACAAATGAAAATGAGGTACGCTCTTCTACACAAGCGTCGTTCTTTATATATATATATATATATATATATATATATATATATATATATATATATATTAGTTGAATATTAAATGCTTATTCAATATTAAATTGTGTACACTTTGTTAAATTAATGTAATGTATATTAAAAATGCACAAAACTAGATATACATCCGAATCGTGTATATATGAAAGAGAGAGAGAGAGAGAGAGAGAGAGAGAGAGAGAGAGAGAGAATACCATAACTTACGTTCCTGAGACCCTCGCGAACTTTCAATGCACAGACTTTATGAGAAAATTTATTCAAATTATTCAAATTATTCAATGCAAATTGCAGGAAATAACCTCTCCATCAAAGGGCAGATGTATGGAACTTTTTTAGAATTATACGTGTTGGAGAAGCACCATCATTAATTTCATTTCGCACATCACTAAAGTAACATTTATAACTCCTATTAATGTATAACATTCCAGTTGCAAATGTTGTTACTGTGACCACGATTCTCTAAACCAGGGGTTCCCAAATGGGGGTACGCGAGAAGGTTCCCAGGGGGTACGCGGTATCCTGTTTTGGAACTAACTTTCACGTGGAAAAGTACTCTCAGAAGACGGTGTAGGGGCTACACCATCTTTTGAGCAATTTGAGTAGGGGGTGGTATGGGTTGAAACCACTGCTCTAAACAAATAAGTATATGATGTCCCCTTTATAGCGCAAGGCCGTCCCAATCAGGGACAGTAAAACATTAAATTAAGAAATTAATATATTGATGAATTAAATTGAGAAATTAATATATTGATGAATTAAATTAAGAAATTAATATATTGATGAATTAAATTAAGAATAATATATTGATGAATTAAATTAAGAAATTAATATATTGATGAATTAAATTAAGAAATTAATATATGATGAATTAAATTGAGAAATTAATATATTGATGAATTAAATTGAGAAATTAATATATTGATGAATTAAATTGAGAAATTAATATTGATGAATTAATTGAGAATTAATATATTGATGAATTAAATTGAGAAATTAATATATTGATGAATTAAATTGAGAAATTAATATATTGATGAATTAAATTGAGAAATTAATATATTGATGAATTAAATTGAGAAATTAATATATTGATGAATTAAATTAAGAAATGAATATATTGATGAATTAATTAAGAAATCAGTATTTGATGAATTAAATTAAGAAATGAATATATTGATGAATTAAATTAAGAAATGAATATATTGATGAATTAAATTAAGAAATTAATATATTGATGAATTAAATTAAGAAATTATATATTGATGAATTAAATTGAGAAATTAATATATTGATGAATTAAATGAGAAATTAATATATTGATGAATTAAATTGAGAAATTAATATATTGATGAATTAAATTAAGAAATTAATATATTGATGAATTAAATTAAGAAATTAATATATTGATGAATTAAATTAAGAAATCAGTATATTGATGAATTAAATTAAGAAATGAATATATTGATGAATTAAATTAAGAAATGATATATTGATGAATTAAATTAAGAAATTATATATTGATGAATTAAATTAAGAAATTAATATATTGATGAATTAAATTGAGAAATTAATATATTGATGAATTAAATTGAGAAATTAATATATTGATGAATTAAATTGAGAAATTAATATATTGATGAATTAAATTAAGAAATTAATATATTGATGAATTAAATTAAGAAATTAATATATTGATGAATTAATTAAGAAATCAGTATATTGATGAATTAAATTAAGAAATGAATATATTGATGAATTAAATTAAGAAATGAATATATTGATGAATTAAATTAAGAAATGAATATATTGATGAATTAAATTAAGAAATGAATATTGATGAATTAAATTAAGAAATGAATATATTGATGAATTAAATTAAGAAATTAATATATTGATGAATTAAATTAAGAAATTAATATATTGATGAATTAAATTAAGAAATTAATATATTGATGAATTAAATTAAGAAATTAATATATTGATGAATACAAACAAAGTAAAACATTCGGATCACCTGAAGAACAGGGCCCCCAGCTTTCTTTAGTTAGCTTTATAAGGCTAACTAACGAAAATATCACGACCTAACCTAACCAATCGTCAAGGGCGTACAGTTGACCTAACGATTGGTTAGGTTAGGTCGTGATATTTTCATTAGTTAGCTTTATAAGGCTAACTAAAAAAGGCTGGGGGCCCTGATCTTCTGGTGATCCAAAAATTCTATACCTAATATTAGGCTGCTTAAATAAATAAATTCAGTACCTAAACGAAACCCGAACTTAACCCACACTTAACCTAAACCTAAACTTACAACATTAAACATTTAACCAAGTGGCACTTTAAACTGTACAAATAGGGTTTTATTAACAGAGAACTCGCCAAGCTGGTTACTAATGAGAAGTCGCGAGATCCGACTCCTAACTACGTGTTCTGATTTTGTTAATACAGAAATGCCTTTAGAGGGAAACCTTCCTTGGACATTATTTCCTCTTATTTTAAATTTTACACACTTCAAACGACGAAATTCTGACAATCCAAGGTCAGTTGTCCCCTTCCAACCAACCAAAATTCAGAAGTCACTGCATGACCCCTGTTACAAAACAAATTTTACAGTCTTAAATGGGACGCAGTCACAAATAATATAATTATATTTCTAAAGTTTGCATTATATTACGTCGTATATAGAATGTGCCTCATTTATCCATAATTCCATTACTTTGAGACTATATCATAGTACCTATCATAATCGTTATTGGTACTTTAACATGTATTAGTTATAGTAATATTCACCACTTCTTTTTTCCTATTATTTTTAAGATAATCTCAATTTACATTTGTAATGACAGAAATGGATTACATTTATTTTATTTTTCTATTATTTCTATTTATTTTATTTTTCTATTATTTCTATTTATTTTCTTATTTTCTTTTGCAAATATTGAAATGAATCTCAAAAATGTTTTGACTGAAAAGCTCTCATGCTTCCCAACGGTATATTCAGATAAGAATGTTTTGATTTTGACTTAGACTATTTGGGGGCTAAAAATACAAAATTAAACGTTAATGCCACCATTGTATAAACCTCTATGGATGTGATTTTATATACCTCATGTAATGTATTCTTTCTGAATAAAGATCGTTTGTTTATTTGAAAATGGGAGAGTATGGGGGAGGATCGACTTCCGAGAAGACTGATGTACGGAGGAATAGAGGGATCGAGACCCCGGGGACGCCCAAAGACAACGTGCCACAAGACGGTAGAAAGAGAGAATCCGGGCTTCACCTGGCGCCAGAGAACAGATCTGACCAGAGATTACCGACGTGGGCGACGCATCGAACGGGAAACCAACCTGGAGACCTCCAGATGGGAACTAAGTCAAGTAAGTCATATATTGAGAGGCGACAAGCTTAACCTTCATAAAATGAAGAATCATCGTACGGAACATTTGAAAGGTTGAAAGGTGTGTGTGGTGTGTGTGTGGTGTGTGTGTGTGTGTATATATATATATATATATATATATATATGCAGTCAAAATTATGAGGTTACAACTGGAAAAATAAAACTAACTATGGATATTATGGCCACGATAATAACATGTTATGACGCTAACATTTTTTCACAAAAAAATCTTCCTTTCTGCTTTATCACAGTCTGGCATATTTTGGCCATTCTTTCAGCAATTTTTCCAATCACTTTGGTGTCAAATTATTCCACTCTTTTTGTAGATATTTTCAAGTTGACTGAAGTTAAGTGGACCCCGTAATTTTGCTTTTCTGCCAAGTTCATTCCACATAATCTGAAGTGGGTTTAGATCTGGGAATTTAGGAGGCCAGTTCATTTGTCCTAATGCTCCATCTTCACTTTTTCCGTGCAACTAGCCTTGGTAACATAGTATTGTGGGTTTGGGGTCATTATCTTGCTGGAAGATGAAGTTATTCTCACTCAAACGATGATCGGGAGGAATGGTATGATGCTGTAGGATGTGATGGTACCTCTCTTTATTGATGTTTCCTTCAATTTTCATTAGATCCCCAGTCCCATCACCAGTAAACGAACCCCATACCATGCAACTCTCTTTGAACCTTTCTCCATCTCTTTTTCTCGTTTAGTATCTTCTCTTACTGCCAAATGTTTCAAATTTGCTATCATCTGTCCAGAGTACTTGTTTCCAGTATTCTAACGTAAATTTTTTGTTTCCTTGCCCTTTTTAACCGCTTTTGCTTATTGTCATGCCTCAGATAAGGTTTTCTAACAGCTCCAAAGCCATTCAACCCTTTTAATCGACCCTAAATTATATTAATTTCTTAGTCAACGTTGGACAGTTGAACGTGAGACGCTGTTTTTTTTATGTTAAATTGTGTTCAGCGACTAGTTGAGGTCCAGTCAGGAATCTTTTTTGTTTCTTTCTTATCACTCTATCTTCCCTTATTATCGTCTTTCTTTTTCTTCCTCGGTCCTTCTTGTCGTTTACTGAGTGTGTCTCCCTTTGTCTTTTAATGATTTTGGACACTCCATTCTGAAAAACACCAATCCTACATGCAACATCTCTTTTTGGGATAACCCAAGACGATGCAGGGCCATTATTTCAATTCATTTCTTTATAAGAATTTCTTTCCTTGTGGCCATTATTAATTTCTAAAAAAGAAAAGTTGTTGCTTCGTAAATAGTGGGTATTTTCATTGGGAAAACAAACTTCACATTTAGTTCTCAGTTCTTAAGCAATGTTAGACAACTAATCTGTGTAAAATATGTATAAAAAAAAAAGAAGTTTTTTCTGAATGCATAAAGATATCCAAGTAAATACATCAAGAGAACCAAAGTTTATAAATCTCATAAATGTAGCGTTAAATACAAGCTACTAAAGCTAGGAGGGCTGAAATATCATTGAAACTTTATACTGCAACTCTCTCTCTCTCTCTCTCTCTCTCTCTCTCTCTCTCTCTCTCTCTCTCTCTCTCTCTCTCTCATAACAAAAAACAATTTCATAACGGGGTTGAGGTGAGGTGTAGCTGCGCTTCTACCGTCACAATTTCTAATCAAATTTAGATAATGGGTATATAGTGGGTATAAACCCCACATACCCCGCCTCAAACAGCGGGTATTCACTAAAAATAATTCCAAAGTAAGTCACATTTAGAACGCAAGAAAGAAATTTTGAAGCACCAAATAACAATGTAATCCTTAGTTAATGTTATAATATATATTGATGAGACAGACAGACAGACAGACTGATAGATAAATTGAGACCTAAATTACTTTGTTGGTCACACACCATAAATTTAAATAAGTTTCAATACGTTTGAAAAGTTTCCTCCGAAGACGTTTCGACTTCACTTTGATTCTAATAAGAAGAAACGTCCGTCAAAAGAAAGTTTGACTTAAATTTATTTATTTATTTTTAATTTAGTTTGTCTTCCGAAATATGAAATATATTTTAATCAATAAAATCGGAGATATTGACGGAACTTTATAAAGAGTTTGGTATATCTATTTATTTATCTATCAATCTATCTATCTATCTATCTATTTATCTATCTATCTATCTGCAAGGTGGAGTGACAAGCTTGACCTTCGTCAGAATGAACAATTCGGGCCGAAGCTAAACCAAGGTTAACCAAGGTTATATATATATATGTGTGTGTGTGTGTGTGTGTGTGTGTGTGTGAGCGTTCTGAGCGTTCTATAAAATTCATTCTGATCGTGCAGTTTGGAATGAGAATATAGTTTAAGTCCATTATATTTGGAATCCCATAATTCTCATTTCTATTTCATACAGAAAAATAATTTTTTATTCCAATTTCGAAAGAACTGAGATTTAGATTCTAATACCTGCTAAAAGCCACGGCTTATTCCGGATTCAAATTTTAAACTTTTTTTTTTAATTTTTATTAGTTACTCTTGAAAGACGTGGTTTTCCTTCATTAGTACATTTTTTTTCTATTTTAATTCCTTTAAACTTAATTTATTATGTTACAATTTATTATGAGAAAGAATGATTGATCGACTGGGCTGTTTATACTCCTTTGCAACGTATGACGAAGGAGACTTATACCACTTTATAAACCACAGGACGCTACATAATCCGTACGCAGAAGACTCCCATCCAACTACTCTCCAGAAACAATGTCGCTTAACTTCGTTGATCGACGGGAACTGACATTACGACGTGGCCTTATTATGAGGAAATCATAGTTAATTAAAACTATAATATTTATTTAATTATAATCTACATTAAGGCTAAATAATCTAATTAAAAAATAAATACACTCCAGTCAAAATGGACCGTCCTAAGCCAATTTGAGAAGTGGGGATGGACACAATGACGAGCTCGCTGCACGTAATTCTTTTGGTTCGACACAGTTCTACTTTTAAAGGGACGATTCGTTTTTATTTGTTGGTGGTGTTACTGGCCGTCTCTATGGCTATGTCGATTCACGTTGTAACACTGCTTCCCGTTTAGATCAGTGAAGTTAAGGTCATATGGCCTTAGATGTTACAAAGGAAGTTAAACACTAAAAAACATTATTATTATTATATTAGTAGTAGTAGTAGTAGTAGTAATAGTAGTAGTAGTATCACTGCCCATCTCAATGATTCTTCGTGAGTGTAGAAAGTTAAATGGGAGAACCCTAGTCTATTATTAGGTAAGGGTTACTTAACCATTTGTGTGTGTGTGTGTGTGTGTGTGTAAGAGAGAGAGAGAGAGAGAGAGAAAGAGAGAACGTTTCAATTAAAGCTCGTAAGAGCAAATCCTGAAGTATAGCAAACTGTATTCAAATACAATATATTCCAATAAAGATCGTAACAGTTTTCGTGTGGAGAAATCCATCTATTTGTGAATGATTGATGCGTCTGTCAACAACAGTATGTGACTGTAAGTATAATTTTGAAGGCATGGAATAATTTTCGGAACACTTTGAAATCGAAGAAACCGTTTTCTTTGTATTGAAGGATAACTAATTTATTTATTTATTTTGAATGAATAATTTCCTAACATTTATTTATTTAAAATACTTTTGACATCATTTAAAATTAGATTTGGAAAAAATGTAAAATAATTAATTAATGTAAAATATTTATTAATCCTTTGGTGTCTAAAGTTCTTCTCTGAGATAAGAAAATCGTCTGGCGTGAGCAGTAAAGTGCCGCTTAGTGTTCTCCATCCTCACATAGCCAGGTACACCCGGCTCACCTGGAATTGTCTTGAGCCAGGTATCTCGTTTCCTTTCGAAGATTTCCGCAACGATAACATTTGTGTTCTGAATTTCTTTTGGCAACTGGTTAAAAAGTCTTGTCCTTTTCACGACGAAGCTATTTTCCTTCAGGACTCGAGATATTCCTTATCTACCTTTAGTGTTGGAACGCTACATATTCTACCTATCCTATTTTCTAATCTTGTCGGGATGACAAATAAATAAATGAATATATATATGTGTGTGTGTGTGTGTGTGTGTGTGTAGAGGCCGACCGGAAATCCGTTTCTCGCCGTTCTCAATCAGTCATGGAATCAAAACAAAGGCTTATCCTGTGTTCACCTCGGCATATCTCATTAGCATACCTGGATTAGTGTACTTACTTAACAATTAGACCGTATAACCATTTCTTATTGCTAATACTCAGTCACCTTTAGCATAGTATAAATGCCGTTATATAATTGTCAATCACAATAACTACCGTTATTGAATTGTTAATCACTATAACTACCGTTATTGAATTGTTAATCACTATAACTACCGTTATTGAATTGCTAATCACTATAACTGCCGTTATTGAATTGTTAATCACTATAACTACCGTTATTGAATTGCTAATCACTATAACTGCCGTTATTGAATTGTTAATCACTATAACTACCGTTATTGAATTGTTAATCACTATAACTACCGTTATTGAATTGTTAATCACTATAACTACCGTTATTGAATTGTTAATCACTATAACTACCGTTATTGAATTGTTAATCACTGTGAACAAATAATTGATTTATTTTCCAAATTAAGCACAAAACAACAAAGTAATTTTTCTCTCGTTATTAAATACTGTTTGTTTGGCTGTAGGCCAAGTTGGTGATCCTAATTATTCATTTCAATTTAATTCAGTAATTATAGTAAGTCTACTTTCTTAGCTACCTCAAATTAGTGATTCGTAGGCCACTATATATATATATATAGAAGGAGATTATAGATTGTAGACTACTACTGGAGATTATATACATATATATAATCTCCAGTAGTAGTCTACAATCTATAATCTCCTTCTAAAGGAGGAGATCGTAGACACCAATCGACCAGGGAAGTACTCCAGGGTGGACATTAGGCAGAAGACAGGGAGTGCTGGAACTCCCATTTCTTCTGTCACTGTCCTCTTTAGCTGATCATTTTCTGTGACTTATCTACCCTGTGAGCAGTCCAGCAGGCTCTCAAACACACAGTTCTTCTATTCTTCACTACACATGCATGCATTTCACACACTACACAACCTTCTCGAAATTTATAACAAAAATAAACAAATAAAATGGGCCTCATAGACCTTGATTTTGGCTTTCTCCTTCTTACATAGGAAGGGACGTTTTTGCGGGCGCTCGCACTTGCTCCCTCCTTCCTGACGTTTTTGCGGGCGCTCGCACTTGCTCCCTCCTCTCCTTCCTACATAATATATATATATATACTGTATATATGATGAATTTCACAATTCGTGAAACACGTGAAATAAATGAATACTGCAAACCCACAAGGAAAAGAAAAACTATTCCAAGGCCTTTCGTGTATTTAACAGTACACCTCGTTGTTGTTATCATTCCTTGTTCTCCCAGGTTTACTGTTGAATAGATGAAAGGCCTTGGAATCAGTTTTCCTTTTCCTTATGGTTGGTTTGCATCATATATATATATATATGGAATCTTTTTTCTTTTTCCTTGTGGATTTCATCATATATATAATATATATATATATATATATATAGGGTGAACCAAATGTAGGTGGACAGTAAATGATAACGTTTATTTTGAGAATACATATTTAATTTTTTTGTATACTATAATACAAAATAAAATTTAAATAAATTTAGTTATAATATTTAATATAATAAAACACAAACACCATAGTATAATGAACACCATAGTTATAATATAATATAACACAAACCGTATTCAACCTACTGTCCACCTACTTTTGGTTCACCGTGTATATATATATATATATATATATGTGTGTGTGTGTGTGTGTGTGTGTGTGTGTGTGTGTCATGAAACCTTACCTGTTAAATAATTAATTTCATAGCGACAAAGCACTTTGAAAGTCTATTTTCTGGTCTTCAGCAATTAACTGCTCAGTAAAAGATTATTTCAATAAGAAGGTTAATTAGACTTAAAAATTTGGTAACGTTTTATGCTTTACAAAATAAATAATAATTACTTACTAATTAAAACTAATTACCCCTTTCTGAGGTGATATTTTCTGGCTTGTTATCATACTGTTTCTGATATGTGTGTGTGTGTGTGTGTGTGTGTGTGTGTGAGAGAGAGAGAGAGAGAGAGAGAGAGAGAGAGAGAGAGTTCTTCATATTAAAAACAGTAATAATAATAATAATATTATGACAGTAATAAATAAGGTTAATTGCTCCGAAGTTTGTCCATGAATACTAACAACCTTTTCTGCTTCAATGCTGAATTTCGAAGATCTAACTGTAACACGTAACCCAAATGCCGCGAAGGGAGATTGTTAATGTTTATGAAAGAGTAAGTCTCACTTGACACAATTCCCATTCCTATTCGAGGTACACAAGTGCGAATGCTCAAAGTGAGAATTCCAGATCTGTGGAGGAGTTTCCTGATATGGGAATAACAATGGATCAATTTGAAAATTTCCTTCTTCGAGATTCTTATCATACTTTTGAATTTCATATTCGTGGCCGAAGATTGAGATGGGATTGACTGAAATTGGGAAGGGACCTTCGTGGAAAGACTTCAAAGCAAGCGTATAAAAACATTCACTCTCCCAAAAGATTAATTCCTAATAAGCTCTTAAAGATGTTCACATGTGCATGAACGAAAAGTCAACATAAAAAGGAATCAAAATCTCAGAAGAGAAAGAAGAAATCTACACCTAATTTTCTTGTCCAAGAACTCGATCTTTGTGGCTATAAAATACATAATAATAATAAAATAATAATAATAATAATAATAATAATAATAATATTATTATTATTATTATTATATAAACATTAATTCAGGTTTAGTTTCCAATATTTCTGATCACCTTCCTCGCTTCTCATTTTTTCCCCTCATACTACTATCTTTACGGTAGCCACAATGACAAAATGAAGGATAAACTCTGATGTTTTTATCTTGTATTCAAAATAATATGGACCTAAAATTTAAAGCTTGAATTTCTTTCAGTTAAAAAGCAAAATTTTAGCTGGATGTTGCAGCTAATTCACCTTTAAATTTTTGTGTCCATATTCTGTTTTCTTCAATTATCCCAAAACTTGAAGAGAATATCAGTTTAATGTTTGAATTACGGACTTCTTTGACTTAAGAATACCTTCAAAATAAAATGTTGGAATTGTACAAAGTTTATTTATTTACTTGAAATTCACTTCGTTTATAAATAGATATCAATTGTGTACATTATTAACATTTAGGTTTTAAACGAATCCCAGTTACTGTACTGATATATACTTGCCATAACCCTGTTTATGTAATATGACCATGTGTAATATGACTGTATGTAATTGTTACCATGAAAGGTAATTCATATTGCTTCATATTTGGCAGCTCTTCAGACTCATTATTTCAAATTGGATACCCTTATTGCATTACCTTTACTCGTATATTCTCTCTATACTTGTCCTTTGAACAATAAAGAATTATTATTATTATTATTATTATTATTAGTAGTAGTAGTAGTAGTAGTAGTACTACTACTAGTAGTAGAAGGAATCCGAAATTACAACGAAATCTCGCTCATAATAATAGTAATGTAGCCAAATTCTAAGAAATTTCCGCCATTTTAGAATTTGTTAAATTTCTGCTTTCAGTGAAGTAAACCAAGCGAAACTGAAAGTGAAGTTCTTGGAATATTATAATTTATATTCATTTCAGAGTTTAAAAAAAAAAACGACTGTTTTTAACGCCATATTTGAGTTAATGATAAAAACATGTCATGTTTTTACCTTGTTAAATAAGGTTGATGAGATAATTTCGATCGTGTTGTCAGCTCCATTTTCCCCTTACTGTGGGTAATAGCTGTTCTACAATTCATAATAATATGCTGCAGCTAACACACAAACACACACACACACACACACACACACACACACACGCGCGCGCGCGCGCGTGTGTGTGCGCATCTCAACATAAGCGAAATATCGAGTTTTTTAATTCAATATATTAATAAACTAACTAACCTAACCTAACTTATCATAACCTAACTTCAGTGCCACCGAACAAAGCGTAAAAGTTGCCTGACGCAACTGAAGGCTCGAAGTATGGTTTCTGTAAAGTCTCTTAATATTGAGGTACTAAACTAACCTACTGTAAACTAACCTTAAACTAACCTAGCATAATTTAACCTAATCAGAAACGACAAATGTTTCTAGATTTTTATATATAAATATTCTTACTGGTGCCAAAAGGTACCAAAAGGTACATTTCTAAACATATTACGCCTCTGCCTCTGGAAATTATCAAATACTCTATATCACACACACACACACACACACACACACACACACACACACACATATATATATATATATATATATATATATATATATGCGTCTCGGTGGTGTAGTGGTTAACGTCGCTGACTACGAATCCATCGGCCCCGGGTTCGAGACCCGGTGACGGCAGTCGGCGCGCAGCAAAACCCAGCTGTTCATCCTTCCACACAATAAAGAAAGTGGTTGGTAGATAAATGAGTACCCTGGGTGGCCTAGTGGTTAAGACGCTGGGCTGCTGGTGGGGCGTGGTTCGGATTCCACGTTAAACTGTAGGTCTAAAGTGGAGTGAAAAGCTTGACCTTCGTCAGAATGAACAATTCGGGCGGAAGCTACCCAAAAGTTATATATATATGCTCATTTTGTCGTATTGGAAATTAATATGACTATTTTTAATATGATTTGTTAATTAATTTGTGTCGATTGAAGGATTATCAAACTGATCATTGCCTATAACGATTATTTATTTCCGAGAGAGAGAGAGAGAGAGAGAGAGAGAGAGAGAGAGAGAGTTTTGGGCGTTTTAGAAAGGTAACCAACCAACCAAATGCTTACAGTACAACCTTTTCTTTTAACCAATACAAGAATGTATAACAATTTGGGTTAAGTGCCCTTTTCGCGGGGCATTTTGATACCAACAAAGCAGATTCGTTCCTTTTGTGATAGGCATAAAATGTGTCAGATTTCAATCCAAAAAATTACATAAATTAAAGACCAGATAATGTAGTACTAATCATTTAAGTACATTCCTCTCTCTCTCTCTCTCTCTCTCTCTCTCTCTCACTCTCTCTCTCTCTTAGGTTAAATTAACAGTAAAGTAAAAGCCCCCCCCACCACCCGAAAATTACAAAGCCAAAAAATTTATAAACGATTTAGAAAAAAACTATGTGCTCATTTTTTCCTTAGCCACGCTGTGTTTGAGTAAAAATGGCGTTGTTTCGAATAGAAAATACCCGTAAATAAGTATAAGCGAGGTACCGCATAAGCGAGGTACCGCATAAGCGAGGTACCGCATAAGCGAGGTACCGACTTTTTTTAAGTCCATATATATAACTAAAAGAATTAACTTCTCGAAGCGAGAAAGACGTGATAAGTGTTTTGGACGCAATGAAGGCTCGAAGGGTGTTTTCTGTGAAGTCATTAAATAGTGAGGTACTCGCTAATCTAGCCTAGCCTAACCTAACCAAACCTTAACTAACCTAACGTAGCGAAATCAGGACCAACATATTTTTTTTACGACAGTAAAATTGTATATAGATTTCTTATATAATTTTTTAATTTTCCGAGGTACTATCAGTGTTACCTCACAAAAAAAGAATTACCCCAACTACATCTGTGAATTAACACACATACAATTTATTATTACATACACGTTTGGTTACCTTACAAAACCGCTACGACATTTTCAAATATTTAATCGTGGATGGCAACATTTAACTTAACCTAAATAACTTAATACACCTAACCTAGCGTAACCTAACCTGACATAGTTTATTTTTCATTACATTTATTTTTTCTCAGAATATTTAATGATTCTCGGAAAAAGAAATAAATCTAACGTCCCTACACGCACGCGTTCGTGTCGCGATAAACTCTATTTGCATCCTAAAGATTATCTCAGTTTCGTAAGGTAACCAAGAAAACACACACACACACACACACACACTTAAAGATTTATGGAGTGCATGTGTTTCTTTTTAATCTAATGAAGGGATGCTTTGAAATTTAATTCTTTTACTTCTGAGGTACAGTTCCCTTTTGCTGTAATAACTGCATACCCCAAAAGGATGATTTGATGTCTTCTCTCCTTCAGGGATGCGTACGTTGATCTTTTAATCTTGTTTACGTTCTCTCTCTCTCTCTCTCTCTCTCTCTCTCTCTCTCTCTCTCTCTCTCTCTCTCTGTCATGTTTGAGCAAAAGGTTTCCGAAGTTCCTTCAATCAAAGCTTAGTATAACTCAATATAACTTACTCTCCTGTGTGTGTGTATATATATATATACAATAACAGACTAGCTACGTTTCAGAAGAAAAGGTTAAAAGATGTGAAAAAGATGTAAGGAAATTTAAGAGGTTAAAAGAAGTAAAAAAAAAAAAACTTTAAAAGATAAAGTGAAAATTTTAGGGTAAAAAAAAGAAAGGAATCCGAGTGAAAATTCTACAATACTTTTATACGCTGTGATTTTAAAGCAAGATAGGCATCTACTGTAGTCTCTTTTTAAAGGATTTGACCGAATTACTTTGAACTACGCTGGCTGGCAATCCATTCCACAAATTAACAATACGATTGAAGAAAAAATCTTTACCTTCATTGTAATTAAAACATTTACTCGCTAATTAAAGACCATTTATCTGCATTTCCGTAGGTGAAATAGTTTCCGGCGTCGAAACATATATATATATATATATATATATATATATATATATATATATTAGGAGTTCCTATTTTTTTACTATAGGGACGACTCCGGCGGATCCTAAACGACCCAATTTGCGACCAATGCAGATGATGTTAAGAATAATAATTATATGTGTTGGTGCATTACTATATGTGTATTAATACTAATCAGTGAGGAGTGCCAAAAAATGGCACAGCGCTCAGGCCAACTAATGCCGCCCAACTCGTAACTCCTGTATTAACTAACTAACTAACTCCTGTATTATTCTTATTATTACTATTATTATTATTATTACTCATACCAGCATCATCGGGATTCGAGCCCCGACCTCAGTGCTCTCACTTCGCTCGCAGGGAAACGGTGTTGCTCGCTGCATCAGCTGCGGACGTTGGCCTGTACACACAGAAAAAGAGACGTTCCTCGACCTTTTTCATAAATAGAAATATTATCTTCTATTTGTCATATCTTCTACAAAAAGAAGTTTTGTATCATTAAAAGAAATTATTCTATTAGCTGAAAAGAAGCTTTAATATCCCAAAAAGAAGGGACAACTTCCCTTAGAACGTACCTCTCAAAAAGAAGTTGTACGTTCTAAATTAAGAAAGTTTTATTTTGGTTGTATATATGAACTGGAATGCCATTGGAATTTGTTAAAAACACGTCAGATTTATGAGAATATAATAATATATTTGCAATTCCTATCGGTTATAAGAGCCTGTTATATAATATGATACGTATACCCATATGGCACAGAAAACGTACCCCAGTTTGTAAGTATTTAATAATATATAAGTAAATTTACACTCGACAATATATTTCTAAGCTTTGTTACTTATTACAAACTCTTAATAAAAAATATGTCATTATAACGTATTCCATATAATGCCTCAAACATAATATTATATTAGGATTAAATTAAGATAAATTCTATTTTTTTGTGGTATTATTCCGTTTCTGGTATTATGCCATATTTTTTCCTAGTATTTCATTTCATCTCCTATATTTAATTTATGACATACGTATTCAGCGATAAAGGCGTATCGCAGCCTTGTCGCTGAATAATTCACCCAAAATTTAATGATTCTCTGAGGTTTTATTGCGATGAGGAAGGTCACTGCTGTTAACAGATACACAGCCCGTGATTGGTATATGACTGCTTCGTTCATGTTTATGCATATTGGTGGTGTGTGTGGGTGTGGGGGGAAGAGAGAGAGAGAGAGAGAGGAGAGAGAGGAGAGAGAGAGATGATGTTATTTGGGAGTTATTTAGTATTCTTCGTAACAGCAAAGGTCATGTGAAGGACTGGACCTACAGCTTTACGTAGGATCCAAACGACTGGCCAGGCCATTACATCATCTGAATGCAGAAGTTAGTTACCCATTCAACTACGACCCAGATCCAGTGTCGTTTAAATCTGAAGTGGTGCTACACAGTATGGCTAAGACATAGCAGAGAGAGAGAGAGAGAGAGAGAGAGAGATAAAACAACCGAAGATAGATAAACAAATATAAAGACAGAAAGGAGAAAATATGAAAGAAAATCGTCGATTATTATTAATTCGACACCGATAAAAAAATGAGAAAACTAAAAGTCATAAATTTGAGTGTTTTTTTAAAGCCTAAAAAATTTGTTTCTTTTACAAAACAAAATAAAATTTAATCCTTAAATTTTTGGCTATAATCCAGAGGCATTTAATTACATATACCCTCATAGATATTTATTTAAATTCTATAACATACCCAGTTACGGGCATGCCGATTACTCAGACAAATAAGTGCTTTACTACGTGTCCAAAACACCAAAACACCTCATCATCTCTTCCGCATGCAGGTGTTTACATCTTGAAATGCAACACAGGAACTGGGTTACGTCATGACCAATGTCGTAACAACGGTTCCCGTCGATCAGCGAAGCTAAGGGTGACTGGGTCTGAAGAGTAATTGGATCAGGACCGTAGCTAATGGTAATCTCCAGGAGAGGCTACTGGTAATATAGGGAAGACTACATAGTACCGATAATATAGGGAATTCTTTGTAAAAATAAAACGCATGTTAAAGTTAAAATTTTATATATACGCATTTATTGGACCAGATCCATTAGACAATTAATAAACTGAATTATAATTGTAAAACTACTTTTGGTAAACAACGTGTTAGAATGTAGAAAGTTTAAACAAACAAAACATGACTTTGATACAATAACAAACAAATACAAATTGGTAAAATAATTATGAAATAGTATAATGCATTGCGGTAATTTTTCTTTGATTCCAATCTAATATTAAGTTATTGAAAAATAAACAACAACAGAAAAAATTGCTTCTAAATTTAAAAACAAAATACAGTACTTCAGTACATTAATAAAAAAATGATAAAATGACCTCAAAATAGTTGCAATTTTGGTTTTCTGATCATTAAATTTTCTTAAAAGAATATCGATATTGATTGGTTTCGTGCGTTCTTTCTAAAAATTGTAACGGACTGGAAATTCCAGTCCGCTACAATATTTTAATTTTAATTAACATTTTTCACAAATATTTCTCTTATTTGGAAGGAGAGAGAAAAATGTTATTAGTAGAATTAATTATTAGTAATTATTACTATTAGTAAAAACAGTAATATTAGTAAAGACTATAAAGTAGTTATTTTAGTTAATCTATATCCAGGCCTTAGGGGAGACTCAAAATTTTCCAAGAGAGGCTCAGCCACCCCTGGCGACCCCCAAGCTACGACCCTGAATTGGATACATTCAGATTATATAGCGACCCGTGGTTCGGATCACACGTAAATCCGTAGTAGGTTCCCTCTGTCACATGACCTTAGATGTCGCGAATAGGATTTCTCAACGGGGATCCCGACCGGAAAATAACCTTAAATCCCGGAACAAACAAAGCAAATCCAGGGATTTCCCAGGTTTTATCATACAAAATATTCTAAAAACGTCATTTCATAGAGTCATTGAGAGCATTTTCAGCTACGGTACTCTTTTATAACCAAGATGCGAACGCTACTTAATGATAGCAAATTGATTGTCTTTGTTCTCTAAAGAGCTACTTTAAAACAAGAAAGATTGTCTTTGTTCTCTAAAGAGCTACTTTAAAAACAAGAAAGATTGTCTTTGTTCTCTAAAGAGCTACTTTAAAAACAAGAAAGATTGTCTTTGTTCTCTAAAGAGCTACTTTAAAACAAGAAAGATTGTCTTTGTTCTCTAAAGAGCTACTTTAAAACAAGAAAGATTGTCTTTGTTCTCTAAAGAGCTACTTTAAAAACAAGAAAGATTAGTATTGTAATTGTTTTCTCACATTTGTTGTGCAAAAGATTTTTTTAGTTTTTTAACTGAATATTTAACTTCTTGCTTTATTTTGTTTTGTAAAGAAGAAAAGGTTTGATTCTGAATGAAATATTTAACTTATAAGGAAAAAGACACACAATATATATATATATATATATATATATATATATATATAAATTAACCGAAAATTTAACATCTTGGCATTTTTTTTTTGTTAAAAAATAGTTTTATATTATTAAATGTGGAAGTACTTTTTTAATTAAATTCTACTGAAACTGTCTTATTTTCATATCTAAGTAGTGTAGCTGACATCGGATATTGGGATTTATCGTTATTTGTCCATATATAATTATTTACAATAAACCGGGAAGTCCCGGGATCCCGAGACGATGGCCGATTTTGTCCCAGAAAACCGGGGATAGTGAAAACTTCTGAAAACTAGAAACCCTAGTTGCGAAGGGTGTTAAACAACCCTATCAATAACAACCAACCAACCAGCACAGAAATTACATCACTCTCATGGAAAACTTCTTCTGAAATTCGTTCTAATATTTATTCTTAAGTTCGTTCTAATTGCAATAATAGCATTTTGGAGAAGTTTGGGAGAAGTTTGGGAAACCTCATAAAACGGGCCAAGGGGGCCCAGGTACCCCGGGGACTATTTTTGGTGGCAGACCTGCGATGCGTGGAACAATTCTGGCGATGGTTTTCTACGGTTTAAGCCGTTTTTTATTATTTACATTCGTTTAGATTTGTCGTTCAATATGTCACCTTTTCGCAATCTTCGTTTACACTTTCATAAAAGATGTAAAATAAAAGTACCCCCCCAAAAAGTTCTACCTTTAATAATCCTTTTTACCTTTTTTTTAATTAATGTTTCAAAATTCACACCAATAAAATCACAATTAAATTCATTCAAAGCTTTGTAGCTTTTTGGGCGATCATTTACACAAAATGTAAATGAAGGAGCTAACAAATGAAGATAATTTGTTGATCTTTAATTATAATAAGCGACAGCAAAGCAACTGTAATGATTTACGCAACCAGTTTCAACTCAAAATTAGTCGAACGAGAGAATATAGAAGCTTAAGTCATTATGGACTCAAATTTTTTTTTTTATTTCCTCAGATTTATTGATATATTCAGCTTTGGAGAGACTTAGATAAACATGAAATAGTTACCTGAAAATTTTTAATTAAAAATAAAAATTAAAAATTAATATTAAAAAAAATTCACTTTTAAGTTCTAACCTAAATTGCATTGTTAAAATGTATCCCCAAAAAAGAGACAATGGCCGTTATTCAGGTTAAATTCAAACATCCAGACACCTAAAGCTTACTGTTTTACTGCAGATCTTTTCACTGCTCTATGATTTTTATTGATCCTGAGATCATAAAACTTTCAAAATAAATAAAAAATATGTCTCAGATGTAACTTCAGTCACAAAGTAAGTTTTAATGGTGCCCAAAAAGAAGTTCAAACTACTTATTGTCCGAGTCTTAAATTTCAGATCTACTCTTATTTTATTTGGTCAGAGATACTACGAGAAAGTTATGTTAGTTTTTATTATATACAAGTGTCCCGAAAAGGTCTGAAATAAAATTAAAATGTATATGTATAGAACTAATATATATATATATATATATATATATATAATATTATTAAAATATGGCTTGAGGTAAGAAGGAGTTTTACCCAACTAAAAAGCGTGTCTTGTTTACATTTTCTTTTCCTGCCTTTATTTTCCTTTATTTCTTTTATTTTCCTTTGTACTTTCCTCTTTATTGTCCATCATCCCCTTTTAATCCCCGTTCGTAAGTCACTGTCCATCATACCAAATAGAAGAAGAAGCACAAAAATTGATCTGCCACTGGGACTAGCTAAAAAAAAAGGAAAAAAACGATCACCATAAAAGGAACAACCAGCAAGCCCCCTCCAAGCCGCTCACCAGCTAGGGAAAAATTACTCCCCTAAAAGGGGTAACGGATCTAGAGACACCTCCCGAGGTAGCAGCATTGTCTTGAGAATATCGTCAAGAAGCAATGAAAATAGCTTTCATTTCGCTGACGAACAAGAAAAGCTCTTCGATTCCCTGTGCACGGAGGGAAAGTCCATCGTTAAACTCCTGACGGCGATCTCGGTGCCCTCACTAAAAAAAGGACGAAGATATTTCCGAACTAAAACAAGGGGTCTCTGCATTAAAGCAAAAAACTGGATCATAAACTAATGAAACAAAGCAGTCAACATTCGAAGTTAAAGAATCTCCTTCGAGACAAACGCATAAATACGATGGTTATCAGTGGTCCCGCTCCTCCCCCCTCTCCCAGAAATCCAAGACGAAGACGGCAAAAAGGATAGTAATTAGGATTATTCAGACCCACCTCAACTACTCCGTCAGCCAATATGTAATTATTGAAAAAAAAAAAAACAGGTCAGAGAAGCCAAATCAAACCAAAGAAGGCCGATAAAGTTCCAAATAAAAAGTGCTTGCATAAAAAATAAAATAGTTTGCCAGTGTATACAAAGAAAACGTAATGTTACGTAAACGAATACCTCACAAAATTTTAAAAAAAAATGTTCTAAAATAAAAAAAAAAAAATATTTACGTGACTAAAACGCAAACCTATCAAAGAAAACAGATTAATAGCGAAACAGACATTAAAAAAACTATTTCCACGAAGTACAGGATCGACCCCCTTATCTCACTCAGTTAATTTTTACCTCCTAATTTTATAAAACGAATCTCCTTTATCTCAAACCACCATAGTTGTACCTATGAGTAATCTGATTTTATAAATATAAATATTAATTATTATTATTATTATTATTATTATCTAATTTCAGGTGAGTATAACTATTAACTACAGGGTGGCCCAAAAGGTACCTACCAAGTTTAAGCCTTTATTTCATCAAAACTATTGAGAGTACAAAGATAGTTCAAACGCCATTCAAATCAGCATCTCAAGCCATTTATATGATAATGTGTTCGATGTGCTGTCCCTCCACTTCGACAATTTTTCGCAACCTCATCCCAAAATTCGATACCATGCTGTGAACCTCTGTCGGAATGTCGACGATCTGACGTCCAATCGATGATTTCAGCTCCTCCAAAGTCTTTGGGTTGCTCTGGTAAACTCTATCTTTGAGGTATCCCCACAAGAAGAAGTCACACGGGTTGAGATCAGGCGAATAAGCAGGCCAATCAATGCCGCTTCCATAGTGCTTCCGGTAGTCCAAACCAATGACATTCTCTCCAAACTGATGTTAAATGAATGGCGTGAATACTATAGTGTGTCAGCAAATTTTCATCGAATTCTATTCTTTCGTTCGTTTCGGAGAAAATGTAGTTAATGTTGGTAGGTACATTTTGGGCCACCCTGTATTATTATTATTATTATAGTATTGGTACTAAATAATAGTAGTGTGGCAGTATTATTATTATCTAACTCAAATAACTATTATTATTAATATTTATTATAACTATTACTAATTACACTGGTCGACAAAATCAAACTTTTTTCTCTCATGAAGATGTATACACACCTTTCTAGACCAGTTTTGTACGCTGATTCCAAATCTGTTTTCGGTTTTCCTCTAGCACATCTAGTTAACGAAATATACTGGTGTTAATTTCAGCACAATTTATCGTAAAAGTACAACTTTATTCATAAAAATGTACACCACCTAAAAACGTTGCGAGTACGATTTTCTTTTGTAAACCTTGTCCGGATCGTCGCTGCACAACATCCAGCAGTAGTCTGCCAGCATACTTTCGTCCCAGAAACCTTGGTAGCGATTTTCCATTGACTGAATGTCTTGATGGAAGCGTTCCCTCTGTTCGTCACTCACCGCGCCAAGGTTTTCGGGAAAGAAATCTAGATGCGACAGCCCATTTCTTGATACGCATCGAGCAGCTTCTGAACTCCATCTTTATATGCGGGGGACTTGTGGTTACCCAAGAAGTTTCCACAAATCCATTTGAAAGCCTGCCATGCTTTTAGTTCTAAGTCATTGAGGCTTTCTTCAAAGGTTTCATCCTGCAGAACCTCCCTGATTTGGGGCCCCCACAAAGATTCCCTCTTTCAATTTCGCGGCACTGATGTTTGCAAATTTCTCAACAAGGTATCGAAACCCTCTCGAATTCGCCATACCTATCGCTTTCACAAAATTTTTCATTAAGCTGAGCTTAATGTGGAGAAGTGGCGGGAAAATCTTCTTTGGATCATTAAAGGAACACACTGGACACTGCCCGTTCCTGGCTCGTATGTGCTTCTCTGATGTCAGTAACGTCTGATGTAATGATTCGCGGTAGCACTGCTGTCCCATAGGCATAGGAAACAACAGTCCACTAACATACCAATGACTTTGAGATCACCACAGATATTCCATTGATGAGTGCTGTATTTGATTGCTTCGGGTAGTATATTCATGTTATCGTACGTCTCCTTTAGATGAACGGAGTGGGCGATCGGGATGGACGGCTTTAAGTTCTCGTTATGCAGGAGAACCGCTTTCAAGCTTCGCTGTGAGGAATCAATGAAGAGGCGCCACTCAGATGGTGTGTGTACCTGTGACAAGTTCTCGAAAGGTCCACTGATATCATGGCAATAGCAGAGCGGACCGTCTACTGTAAAGAATGTCACCAATTCATGGTTTCGTTTTCGATAGTGACACACTCGGACCAGAGGCGGATTAAGACACCTCGGGGCCCCGGGGCAATGAAGAATATAGGAGCCAATTTTAGTTTGGGGACCCTCTTCTATAGCTTTTTATTAACAATATATGTACATGTACAGTACATAGTACATTTACACAAATTATATGTAAGGTGCTCAGGCTAATTGAGAAACAAACTTAAAAGAACCTTAACACAGTGTATTTTGCCGTTTGCCGAAACCAAACAGTATTAAACAAACTTTACTTTAGGGCCTGTAAAACATAAAATAAACAGGAATTTGTCAGCTTGTGTACTCTGTCATATTTAATCAAAGAAGTTTGCGAAATCCCGAATTATATCATCGAAACTCAGTTGATTAGGGGCCCCCCTCAAGCAAGGGAGCCTGAGGCTTCAGACTCAATAGCCAATCGCACCTTCGTCGGATTCCCTTTCATCTTCTAAAGAATCGCGTCCATGCTGTGGAGGTACCGGAATCGGCATCATGTAATCGTGAGAGATCGGTCTGATCGCGGAGTCTTCGTTCGGATAAACGATGTTCTGCTTGTTCTTCGCGGAGAATCCAGTTATGTTAACACTGCAAAAGTAACAATCGCTATGATGGTCTCTCTCGGCTCCCTCCATATCATGGGTATAGCGAACGGCATCGACTTTTTCCTTTGGTTCAACCAGTCACGTAATCCAGTCGAACAAGCGGTACATATAACATGTGGCGCCCACGCCTTATCTTGGTCGCCTAGTGACAGCCGAAGTATAACCGGTAAGTTTTCCGAAGATCCCTCGTGATTGTACGCCGTTGTGATTTAGTCGCGAACGAGCCGCACACGTAACAGAAATTGTCCGGGTGATTTTTACACTTTCGAGGCATGATGATCGATGAGTGGGTTGATGTAAATCACCTAAAAATATAAAATGTGTAAGTGGGTGACACAAAACAAAACAAAACACAACACACAACTAGATATGTGATTACGCCAAAGAATAAAAGGGTGTACATGTGCAACGTTTGCAAATTTGTGGCCAGCAACTGCTCTCACCTAAAATACCACAAGACAAACTGCGGAAAGCCTAAGTTGAAACGACAAAATGCCATACAAGGGTACAGAAACGGTACACCTAAACTGCAACGACAAAATACTCCGCTATATGTATAAAGGACGCATATTATATATTGTGTATAATTATATAGTATTATATATTATATTGTATATAGTTATATGCATATTATATATACTAGTACAGTTCCCGTCACTTCGCTGACGGTTAGACAGGCTAAACTACAAAAAAGAACCCCAGCCGTGAAAATTTTGAGCTTCACATTGTGTCAACATTTCTGAATCTGGTATCTCCCAAAACCTCCTCACCCCCATTCATACAACTTGGGGGCTAACCCCCTCCCCCATTACCCCCACCCCTCCCCATTACCACACCCATCCCCATTACCCCCACCCCCACCCTTCCACCCACCCCAACCCTTGCCCCCACTCCCACCCTTCCCCCCACCCTCACCCTTCCCCATTGCTAAACTACAGAAAAGAACACAGTCATGAAAATCTTGAGCTTCACATTTCCGCCCGTAATACAATTTCTGAATTTTTTTTACAATTTCCGAATTTTTTTTCTCACAATTTTTTCTAACAATTTCTGAAAGTGTGACGGACGGACAGACAGACAGACAGACAGACGGACGGACAGCTCTCTTATTATAGTATAGATTATATATAGTATTATATTATATATATATATATATATTATTTATTATATATATTATGATCGGTCTCATCTCGAAAACTAGACGTGCTGGAGGAAAACCGAAAACAGATTTGGAATCAGCGTCCCAACAGCTATCTAGCCCATCCATAATTATATCTGATGAAAAATACTTGTTGGCCTGTGTTATTGGTTAAATTTTTATTATTATCATTATGATAATTACACAGGCCTGCGAATGAAAACTTTGTAAGAGTTGTTTTCTTACTAATAACTGATTTTATATAATTCAACTACGCTCATTTCGAATAAGGTGTCCATTTTTTTCTATCACGTAAAGATTTTCTGCAAACTGGAAGGGAAAAAACAACAACATAAATAAATATTATTTATTTCAATTTACATTAGGTACCTATTTGGCTTTGTTATACTAATTACAAATGCAAACAACTTTAAAAAGAAAGAAGACTATTGACGTTAATTACATATTCATCTTTATTTGTCCTGAGTTTTCTTGTGAGATTTTAGTCTCGAATGTACGCGCTGTTCCTTTTCTTTTACGTAATAATTCTGGAGTATCCCGTTTCAACATCCAGCAGTAATCAGCCATCATGCTGATGCCTCACCTTCCCTGATATCTCTTCTCCATTTCTTTGATATCTTGGTGAAACCAAGCATTTATAGGCAGTAGTTTTTAATCAAAATTTAATGAAAATTACTCACATACGTAATATAAAATATGACATTTTGTGAAAAATCTGTACGTGATGACGAAAAATGAATATTATTTTCGGAATCAGCGTTCAAAAATTACTATATAAGTGATAAAATATTTCGGACAACAAAACCATCTCAGGCTCATTTCTTATTCAAGTTAAGTATCATTAATGGTTTGTGTCCTGTTTATTGCCCTATTAACGATGTTAATATTAGGAAAATAGTACAAATAATAACTCATGCCAGCAGCCAGGACTGTTTATAAATATTTATATTTCACCAATATAACATTTCACACGCACGCACACACACACACACACACATCACACACACACACACGCACACACACAAAGTTGAAATAAATATATAAATAAAAAAAATACATAAACATGAAGAGTTGTTAAGTTATCAATCACAAAACACTTTTTCCATATGGTACTCATTCATAACTTGCGTTAAAAGCCTCATATTTTATATGACCCTCATTTATACGATATTTCTCACTTCTGACTAACATAGTCAAAAATCATAAAAACTGACATCGTTCAGATTATTTTCCAATAGCCTCATATATATATATATATATATATATATATATATATCGTAGTCTTTTCTAAATTCTTGGTTTTGATGTTGATGTTCCCTATCAATAAAATCTATAATAGTGTCGAAATTTCTTGCAAGAAATAAGTGAAGGAGGCCTATAAAATTTGACCCCAATTTGAGACGCGATCTCCTAACCAACCAACCGACTCTTCACTCAAAATAAAACCTTCTAAATTTAGAACTTGTAACTTCTTTTTTCAGCGGGGTGCATTCTCTAGGGAGAATTTTTTTTTCTCTCTCCTTTTAGCTATAAAAAGCTTCTTGTCAGATGATAACTTTGTTTAAATGATACGTAACTTCTTTAAATAGAAGAAATGGGCTTCAAAACTTCTTTTTGAATGATCTGAGACAATAGAAGATAATATTTCTGTGTACAGAAGTTTGCGGGAAAACCTGAGAATTCTTACAGAGAATTTTTTACAAAAACTAAAGGAAAAAAAAGATAAGGAAGGAAATGATAACAAAAATGTACTTCTGAACATATTCCTGCAGAAGCTCTAAGTTCATACGCACATATTTAGGGACCACCACGTACAAATTATATAAAGGAACATTTTATTTTAGTTTATCTAATTTTATTTTTATTTTAAACGCTAATCTTCTTTTTTTATCCCATGTCCTCCTATTCATTACACTTGTCTCTGGGTATAAGCACTCTAAAATACATATACAATTATACAGGGTGTTTCAAAAGTCCCTGTGCACACACTCCTCCCCTCCTCTGAGAGGAGGGGCGACAAGCTTGACCTCCGCGAAATGAGGAATCATCACGCGGAACCTTGTAAGGTTGTAAGGTTTTATATATATATATATATATATATATATATATATATATAATACGGTATAATATATATATATATATATATATATATATATATATATATATATATATATATATATATATAATTATATATATATACATTCTTTCTGAATATATGATAAGTATTATTCATAATATATATATATATATATATATATATATATATATATACATTCTTTCTGAATATATGATAAGTATTATTCATAATATATATATATATATATATATATATATATATATATATATATACAGGGGGATCAAAAAGTAACGCAACCCATGGAGAAACGCACATAATTGATTTTTTCCTTCTGTTGCAGGCGATGATTCAGAAGTGTGTTGATGCAATTTCACAGGAAACGTTGCAAAGGGTCTTTAAGAACATGAATCGCCGTATCCACTTGTGTGAAGCACAGAACGGTGCCCACTTCCAGCACTTGCTCTGAAATAAATCGTTTTCCCATGGGTTGCGTTACTTTTTGATCACCCTGTATATAGGTACACAGTGACTTTTGAAACACCCTGTATATATATGAGGCGTCGTGAGTACAAAGGGCGAACTCGCCAAACCAGTTTTGAGATAGATGTGTTTTTAAACCTCGTAAGTATTGTGTACGAGGGGCACATAGCGCAAATACACGCATTTGGAATAACTACATTTTGAGTGTAGGAGGCGGGTATTTGGCTATACTAAGTTGTCTGTTGATAGGGGGAGGGCTGAATTATTCATTTGTGGAAGAATCGCAAAATCGCCAATGTGGCGAGTTCGCCCCTCACACTCACTACGTGTCATGCATATACTTCAGTGTAAAAAGTGTCCCTCAGTAACCTTAAACTATTTTCTCATTCTCTTCGCTACTCATAAATCATTTGTTTCTATTTATTTGGTATTTATTTACGTATATGGTGCGCCCCTCCTTCCTTCCTGCATGAAAAGAAAGTGACCTCCTCTTTTATGATAATTTAGCTTCCTTCATTTTCATTAAGTTGTTTCTGTTATCTTTCTCTGTTTTAAATTTTATTGTTCACTGCATGATTTCATTCCCCGAAATACCCACTTTCTAGCACATTTTTTTTTTCAAATCCAACACGTGCCCATCCCCTTGGGCCCGACCGATTTTATAAGTATGAATTTTATTGGTAAAGATTCGTAACATTTATATCTGAACGACCTAAACACAAAATGATGGTCTCTTATCAATGTTGGACCTTAATATTAGAAGCCTTGCTAAATATAATGATGACCTCACAGACATGTTAATTTTAATTAAAATAGATTTTCATGTAATTATACTCGCGGAAACTTCCAAACAGAACCCGTATAAGCATCTTTTCCCTTAAATGGCTATACTTTTTAAGGCACTTTCCGCGCAGAAAGAGGAGGCGGCATCCGAATTTACATAAAAATATCCTAAAATGCAAACAAATTGAGCCACTCTGTACTGTAGAACCCCACATCGAAACACGCGCGAGAAATCTTAATTTTGACAAAATCACTCTTAAACTATTGGTAACATATAGACCATCCAACGGAAGCGCAAATAATATATTAGTAGCTTACAGGAACTAATCAGACATCAGTTCCTAAAGAGTTGGCGCCCTTTCAACGTCGAGGATTTTAATATACTGTAGATTTATGAAGACAGGGACAGACTGAACTGCCAAATCATTATGGAACTCGGTGATCAACCAAGAATATAGGACCTACATAACCAGACCAACACGTCCCCATACTGACCTTACCATATCTTCTCTTATCGACTACATATGGTCAGATATAGACCCATAATACATACATGACACAGGGATACTCCTTGCAGGCATAACTGACCACATCCCAAACTGTGTCACAATCAAAACGACGACAAACACCCTAAAGTACACAAAAGTTAAATTCAGAAAAACAAGTCATAATCAGCCAAATAAATTCGAACCGAAGTTATAGGCGCAGCAGCTTTCCACTTCATTGACATCTCACATAAAACATTTTGGGGAGTTCCATAAACTCGAGTAGAATTATAATGAACTCTCAAAGAGTGTGTAGATACTCATATACAGTATATATATATATATATATAAAGAACTGAAATAAGAGAACTTACTTCACGCCCCCCCTCCACCAATAATAACAAATAAAACTTCCTGAAAGAGTGTACTGAATTCTCTCCTCGAATTAAAGCAACTCATGAAAGTAGGACAGTCCACTCCTAATTCAACAAAAACAACTCGCTGTGTAAGGAGTTAATTTAATCGAAGTGGGTGGCACCATCTATTGGAGGAAACCTCAATTAAATTCTATTTCATTAACCGAGCGTAATTTACATGCAGATTATTTTTATGTTAATTAAGAACAACACACTAACAACAACCTCAATTTTAAGATTAAATCGTACATTAGGAATAAATCTAGGGGGTCATTACGAGGGTTGGCCGGCCAGCCGCAACCTCGTGGAATTAAATTGTACGAACAACTTGCCAGCTCTAGAATTTGAACCTGCGACAAGAGAGTAACTGAGTGATCGTACTAAAATATTTGGGTTGAAGTCTCTCAATCTGTTATCTTAAATTAGACTTTTACAATTGATTCTTATACAGGGTGTTCGAAAAGTCCTGTCATCCCCTACAAAATGTACATATTGCAATACCAATTTTATTTTTGTGTGATTAATTGAATTTATAAGTGATTCATTGACATTTTTTTCTTTTCCAGGTATTAGAGTTGTGTGAACAATGGCAGACCACTCCATTTACACTCTGGAGGAAGGGATAGTGATGAGCACATGGGCTCATGAAAAGTCACATACTGGCAAAACGATGCATGATATCCAGAATGATTTCAACACAAGATTCAATAAGGTTGCACCACCAAACAAGACGGTATTACGCTGGGAGAAAAAGCTGTTTGAAACTTGCTCCATCAAGGACAGACCACGGTCGGGAAGACCAACAACGCGAGCAGAACAATGTGAAGGTGTGATTGCATCGGTGGCTCGTTCATCGAAAAAAATCACTTCGGAAACGATCACAAGAACTTGCAGTTCCCATGTCCACAATGAGAGATCACATGACAAAAGATCTCGGCATGAAACCATACCCTCCCCCCCCCGTCATTTGTTAATGAATTAAGCGATACAGACATGCAGAAACGATATGAAGCCTATGAACGGTTTTTGACCGTTTTTCGAACAATTCCTGCACGTGAAACAGTGATTTTTTCTGACGAGTATGCAATTTACCGTAGCGCCAAAATGAGAAATGTTTACTTCTGGAGCAAGGAAAATCCACACTTCTTTCGGCAACTGGAACACCATCCACCGCACGTGACGATATGGGCTGCAGTGTCTGCCGGGAACTTGTTCGGTCCATATTTTTTTGAGGGTCCTGTCAACCAAACTGCCTACCTCAACATGATACGGGACTGGTTTGTACCTGAGCCCGAACGTTTAGGGCTGCTTGGTCGGGTGTGGTTTCAACAAGACGGAGCTCCAGCTCATTTTGCCATTAATGTGAGGGAATTCCTCAACGAAGTGTTCAGAGACAAATGGATCGGCCGTGGCTCGTAACATTTACCTGCCCCTCTTGAGTGGCCGCCCCGAAGTCCAGAGCTGTTTTCATGTGACAATGCGTTATGGGGTGTCGTCAAGCAGAACGTACCCCGGGCGCGTTACCGCACAACAGAGGAACTGAAACACGCTGTTCGAGATGCATTTGGTGCAATCACTCCAGCAATGCTGCGTCGATTCTCACACCGCACATGGAGGCGCATAATCCTTTCTTACGAAAATGATGGTGTGGACACAGATATTCTTGATTAGTAACTGTAATTAGTAACGGTATTTACTGTAATTAAAGTAATTGTTGCTAGTGACTTGTTTCTTAAATTACACCTATCACATATAAATTCAATTAATCGCACAAAAATAAAATTGGTATTACAATATGTACATTTTGTAGGGGGTGACAGAACTTTTCGAACACCCTGTAATATTCATAACTACTACAGAAATAACTGTTTAAAACGCTTTGGTTGGAATGTTTGATTACTAACATTTATTTATAAAAATCTACATTAAATATATTCTCAGTTTTTACAAGAAAAAATATAACAAACCTTTTTTTAAAATGCTTAAATGACATTTAATATTTGATTGAATGAACGATGCATTTATTCGAGTGTAAATTAATTCTCCAAAGAGTGTAAATTGGTATGGTTTGGAAGCGTAATATCGTCTCTAAGTAAGGAAACTGACTCTCTCTTGATTGTAAATATACACGAGCGAAAATTTACAGTTTGCGTTTAACGAATCTTGCCCCATCACTGGTAAAAATAGTCCTACTGTTAGAATCAACAATCCCTGGTTGACCCAAGGTCTAAAGACATCCATTAAACAAAATTATAAAGTATACAAAAATGTGAAAGAAGGTTTACTCCCGAAAGAAGTAAGAACTCATTATCGTAAAACAGAGTTAATTTAATAATACTCAAAGCAAAAGCTAATTACTATAAATATAAATTCGAAGAATACAAGGCTGATTCCAAACAATATTGGAACCTCATTAACAAAGCTAGTAATAAAAAAATAAACCTTCTACTCCGGAAAGACTATTAATTAATAATGAGCTCATTACAAACACAAAAAGTGTTTCAAATACTTTCAACAAATTTTTCATTTGAAGTAAAAGCCAATCTCACTTTTAATATTACACCCACTGCGCGGTCTTTCGAGACATACCTAGGTCACCCCCTCCCACACTCATTCTTCTATCCCCAACTACGACACACGATTTAACGACAGCCATAAAATAATTAAAAAATTAAAATTGTACACTAGACACAATCCCAAACAGAATTTTCAGAGTGTGGAAACTTAATTACGCCCAAGCTTTCAAAACTCACAAACCTATCCATTCAAAATGCTGTCTTCCAAAACTTCCTAAAAAGGCCAGGCATGCTCTATTTACAAATCAGAAGATAAAACTTCCCCCTCAAACTACAGACCCATTTCCGTCCTTCCAACCGCCAGTAAACTATACGAGATCTTAATATATATAATCAAATAATAAAGTTTAGATTAAAGCATAAAATGAAAGTACAAGCAAAAATGTTCCACGAGTTAAGAATTCTCAAGCTAGTGCAAATCTACAAATTAAACATCGCCTCATATATGCATCAAATCGTCCATAATACAGCGCCAGAAATCATCCAAAACAAAATATTAGCTCCCCAAACACGACACCGCTTTAACGCAACAAGACTCTCAAACACACATCAGAAAATCATATTACACCCTAGATTGTGCGACTAGATCCATGTGGCCACACAGGTCCAGACCTCTGGTTCGAACACCCTCGATCATGAGATAAAAAATCCAGAATGTTAAAAGCTTTCCAGAGAACACTGTAAGACAAATTCACCAACTCATACAAGACACAACGCGCTACCTTTTCCTTATTTCCATCATAATAATAAATTAATCTTTATTCCAAAATAGCCAAACAAAAATAAATGATAAGATAAAAGTAAATATGTGTAAGGTCAAGGTATTTCAGTCTATTAAGATATTAATTAGCGAGGTATTTAAAATGTAATACAGGGTGTTCATAAAGTCACGCACGTGAATATGAACACCCTGTATTTTAGATTCTTATATCTCAACAAATAATAATGTGCAATCTTAGGTGAATATTATATATATATATATATATATATATATATATATATATATATAAACTTGTGTCTGAAATTTAAAACCCTAACAACCAACCTAACTTAACCTAGCGTAACCTAACCGATCCTAACCTAACCTATCTTAACCTAGCGTAACCTAACCGGTCTTAACCTAACCTAATTATGTCGATAGACTGTCAGGTCGATCAAATGTCGTAAGGCCGCAAATAAAGGCCCTGTAGATGTATTTCGTCGACTGGAAATTTGATCGACACTGCAAACAATTTAACCTAATAATGACTTAATAATAATCTAACTTAGTCTCGTTCCATAAAAATTGTCGATACAATATCTCATCAACAAAACCTCGGGCTCGTCGAATTCATTGATAGTTTATCGATCCTTTTGTAAATGGATCTATACCCATTCTGTTGATACTCTAAAAAATTAATTTAACCTAACCTAACCTAACCTAAACTTAATTTAACCCACAATTACTTGTCGATTAAATGTCATGTAGAGCTGACCTCAAGATGATGATGTTTTGAGGTTGTTTAATCCCTTTCGTAACTCCCAAGGTCATATGAAGGAGGGCAGTATCGCCCACAGGAGGACGTAGTATACTCGTACGTACCGTGCGTATACAAAATTTTACCGAAATTACGACGTATGAATGGAACGTACGTATCTTTTTTCCACCAAAAAGAAAAGCAAAACAAATTAAAAAAAACATGTAGTTAGTCTTTGAACATAAATGGTGATCGGCTCACTGGATTCGCTTTAATGAGCGTTCATCAGGATGTAAATATAAACATTGAATCGGTTCTGCACGCGTTCGATGCTTCAGGATATCGCCGTATTGACCTCCTCTTATAAAAAAAAAAGACAGAAAATGTATGGTTTGTAATTTCTCTTTTTAAAATGTGTGTAATACTCGTATGCAGTTTGTAGTTAATGTATTTCATTGATTTTGTTTCAATATTATTTCGTTAATAAATCTGTAAAAGAAAAATGTACGTATGTTTTTGTTTTTTTTAAGGTTTGCGGGCGCCACACTGAAAGAGGTGATCTGCAACTTTGCATGGAATCCGAACCACGGTTCGCTATATCATCTGAACACAGATGACGGTTACCCATCCAACTATGAACTATGATACTAATTAGATCCAACGTCTCTTAACTTTGCTAATCAAGCTGGAAGCAGTTACAATATATATATACACACAGTGTGTGTGTGTGTATATATATATATATATATATATATATATATATATATATAGTGTTTTTTCTGGAAAAAAAGGTACCGGAACTCCTCTATTTTTTACGATCTTTTCCAGTAGTTACTCCTTCCCACCCATGACCATCCCAATCGAAGAGAGCGTCTTCCTTTTATGATGTTTGAAAATTTGCCACGTAACAAATAAACGATAAAATAGCAATAGAAATTGTTTAATTTCTTATCTTTTTGTTTATTGTTGCTGTCAATTCATTAAAAGGTACCGGTACGTCGTACCGGAGTGTTCGGTAAAAAGAAAAGTAATATATATATATTAGGAGTGCACCGATATACAAATTTGGCCGATACCGATGTATCGGTATCGGGCAGAAGCCGATCCCGAATATCGGCCGATATACCGATATATCTTTACCTAACCTAATTTAACTAAACTAGAAAAATAGTTGTTTTATTAAATTAATTTCAATTCATATTTTTATTTATCACTAAATGTGCACTTTGGCAATTTAGAGTTTTTACTTCAGACTTCCTAAGAGTGATATTATCCAATTAATATAATAAATAATATAATAAAAAATAAAAAATTAACTATATAAACTTAAATTCTAACTTTAGATTTACTATATAAACATTACTATATTAAGGAATGCATTATACATTTTAAATAAATGCAATAGGTATTAATTACTTTTAGTTTTTTTAGTTTTTCGGACTTTGATAAATAAATAGTAAATATTCATACGATAAAATGATAAATGATAACGAGATAATTTTAAATGATTTGTCGTTATAAATAGCATGCATAAATTTTTATTTTTGTCTTTTGAAGTTTTGAATATTTTGATCATGTCAAAATCAATGTCCATTCCTCTTTGGGTTTATTTTGAAGTTCTAGTTGATTCTAGCAAAGCAAAGTGCCAGGTGTGTGGTACTTCTGTATCAAGAGGAAGTAACATTCCAAAAAAAATGGCGACATCAAATCTAAAGAATCATTTGAAAATTAAACATCCAGCAATTTTCCGTAAAGTAGAAAATCTTGCTAAGGGCGACAGATCAGATAAAATAGATATTCTATCCATAAGTCTATTTGGTAGAAAGGTGGAAGAACAAATCCAGTGCAGTAGCAGTTCTAAATCTGAAATTGCACCCAATACTGAAACAAATCAAATAAAGTCATCCGCAAGTAGTGAGGAAACCTCAGAGGTTGGCACATGTATTAAACAACAAACATTGAAAGAGGTTCTGGAAAAGAAGCTTAAATGGAAAATAAATGATCCTAGGGCTGTGAAATTGCACTACCTCATTGGTGAAATGGTGGCTACTGATCTCCAGCCATATTCAGTGGTAGAAGATTTGGGTTTCAGGAGAATCCTAAACCATTTGGAACCAAGATAAAACATTCCTTCCAGGCGGTACTTTTCTGAAAACATTGTTCCCATGATTTACGATAGAGTAAAAATCAAGCTCAAAGGCCAACTACATGTTACGCAATACTTAAGTTTAACATCTGATATGTAGACGGCAATTCATGGCATGTATCCGTTTATAAGTTAACTGCCCACTGGGTTTCTCCTACATTTGATATGAAAACAGCAGTCCTCAAAGTTTCACATTTCCCAGGATCGCACACTGGCGAAAGAATATGTCAATTTTTCCAAGAATGCTTAACAGAATTTGAAATCAATATTACTAAGGTACACATGTTAGTTACAGATAATGCTAGCAATATGAAATTGGCGGCTAGTTCAAGTTTACTGAAGGAATCTCATCTGGGCTGTGCTATCCACATCTTGCAACTATGCATACAGGACAAACTTTTTAAACAGCAAAGAAGTATTACTGACATTCTGGCTATTGCAAGTCGCAAGAGACATTGTGGGATATTTTAACCATTCCAGTGCATCAAGGAATTATTAAAAGAGTTTCAGAATCAGCTCAAATTACCAACACACTCATTGATCCAGGATGTTCAAACCAGATGGAACTCTACTTACTATATGCTAGAGCGTTTGGTTGAGCAAAAGAGAGCAGTCATCTTATTTTGTGCATCAAAGAAACGCAAATGTTTGGATGATAATTATAATCAATGGGAACTAGCTGAAACATTAGTGATGGTTCTGAAACACTTTGAAGATATCACAAAAGAAATGAGTAGCGAAACAGCAGTAGCTTCTCTGATAATACCTTTTATCAGAGTGATGGAAAATTATCTCGATATTGTTGTTCAAAATGTCAGTGGAATTAAAACCATACTTGGTGATTTGAAAACAACATTCAAACAAAGATTCAGTGCCTACACAACTAACAAAAAATTGATTCTGGCAACAGTGCTGGATCCTCGATTCAAAATTAAATTCTTAATGAGCAATGTTGAAAAAGAGGAAGCAAAAAGACTACTCTGGGAATCTTTTGTTTCACTCTTGAACTTGAATCGAAACGAATGCACTGGCCAAGAAGGAGACTTGAGAGAGGAGTCAGAAAATGAAAGTAGTGGGACAGAGGGGGGGGGGGCAGTTCAAGCTCATCAACTCTTCACCAAAGGCTAAAAAAATCAAAGATATTTGGGCATTCTTTGACAAGAGTCAGAAACATGAAAAGCTCGTTCAAGAACAAGAAGCGTCAGCAATGGAATCAGATTCTGTTAAACCTGGGTGTTCAAGCCCAAGAAAAAGAAAGCACTCTAAAAATATTTCTCTAGTTCAACTGAAACAACAGGAGACACGAAAAAAATGCTTAAATGAAATTGCGACATACCTAAGCCTACCAGATCTTGTTCGTAACGTGTGCCTCTTCGAATGGTGGAAAAATTACCAGAACACAACAACAGGCACATTACCAATGTTAGCCAAACAGTATTTGAGTGCTCCACCATCATCAGTTTGCAGTGAAAGACTTTTTAGTACCGGAGGTAATATTTACGAGCCTGTTAGAAATAAGCTCACTCCAGAACATGGAGAGCAGTTGATGTTCTGCCATTCAAATCTCAAATTATATAATTTCACTTATTAGTTTTTATGTTTTAGAAATGTATTTCTCAGTTTTTGGTATTTGTTTTTTAATTGAGGGGTAAAGCAAAAGCAGCGTCTTATATATATATATATATATATATATATATATATATATATATTATATATATATATGTGTGTGTGTGTGTGTGTGTGTATGTGTGTGTGTGTGTGTGTGTGTGTGTGTGTCTAAATATACTCCTGTTTAGTAAACAGGGGGTATAGCTATTTTTATTTTTGAAAAAAGGAGCATTTTTTTATTTTGAAATTAACATGGAGAGCAATTGATGATCTGCCATTCAAATCTCAAATTATATAATTTCACTTAATAGTTTTTACATTTTAGAAATGTACTTCTCAGTTTTTGGTATTTGTTTTTTAATTAAAGAGTAAAGCAAAGGGAGCCTTGTTTTTTAATTTTGAAATTATCAAATTATGCAATTATGATGTTTTGATAAAAACGATAATTTAATTTAATAAAATGAGTTTCAACTTTTTTTTTTATTTTCACCCTCCTTCAGATCTTCAGGCCTTATCAATCATTAAGAATAATAACTAATGTACTTACTTCAATAGTTTCACACTCGGCAAGAATAATATAATATCGGCCGATATACCATGCCGATACCGATTATCGGTGCACCCCTAATATATATATATATGGGATGAATTTCACAATTAAACACGCGAAATGAATGAATGCTGCAAACACACCCACACACACACACACACACACACATATATATATATATATATATATATATATATATATATGAATAGAAACGACATAAGTGTTAAGGAACGTTTCTGCACACGAGGAGGAGAGATAACGAATAAATTCATTTATATACTGCGCGGTCATTGCAGTTATATGCGCATATTCACGATTTGCGAGGGTGCCCTCTCAGGGCATTGGTTTCTGCCCTATGTGGGAGAATTTCGATTTGTGATTGAGTGAGGTCCGTAGCATAATGGTAGCGCGTCCAACCGGCAATTGGAAGGCCCTGGGTTCGATTCCTGGGCGGTTCGCCTCATTTTTCATTTATTCGTTATCTCTCCTCCTCGTGTGCAGAAACGTTCCTTAACACTTATGTCGTTTCTATTCATTTATATACTGCGCGGTCATTGCAGTTATATGCATATATATATATATATATACGTTACCGGTAATTTCTTAATTCAGGCGTTTAATTAAAAGACTAATTTCTTACTCAATTAACTGAATGCCTATTTTAGTCAGTCATTTAATTTATGATTAATTATGATTATCATTATAATTGATTCTGATTATGATTAATTATGATTATGAATTATTATGATTGATTATGATTAATTATGATTATGAATTATTAGGATTGATTATGATTAATTATGATTATCATTATAATTAATTATGATTATGATTAATTATGATTAATTATGATTATCATTATAATTTATTCTGATTATGATTAATTATGATTATGATTAATTATGGTTATGATTATCATTGATTACGATTATATGATATGATTATGATTGTCGCCGGCAGTGGAAACCTCGTTACTACTATGTTGATCCTCTATAATGCATACTTCGCAATGATGGTGCAGGCTGCTCGTACCTTAAGTGGGTGTATTATGGGTGGAGTGATGCTTTGTGAAAAACAGTGAAACCTTTCTACAACGTAATCTATTAACATATGTCATAAATATTGATTATATATATATATATATATATATATATGTTGTGAATGGAAGGGGTGCAGTTGTCTTCTCGCGAGGTCGGAAACACAAGCTTGCAGTACATATTGTTCCTGGTGAATCATGCACCCGAACCAATACATACATATATATATATAAATATATTATATATATATATATATATATATACTGTGTGTGTATATATATATATTATATATATATATATATATATGTGGTGTGTGTGTGTGTGTGTGTGTGTGTGTGTCTGTGTGTGTGTGTGTACGTAAAGATAAACATTTTCAATGTTTGAAAACATATATAGAGGTTAGATGAGATCATACGTGAGGTTAGACTACGTTAAGTTTTATTAACAATGGATGAAATAATACTTGATACGCGTATCGCCCTCCAAGAAAAGGGGGCGGAGACAAAAAAATTGGGCACGCCCAACTAAATAATACTAAATAAATAGGTCAGGATCGTTAGAATTCTTCAAATAAAGAAATAAAAAACATAACCCAGCGAATATATATATATATATATATATATATATATATATATATATGGGAATGAACTCAGAATGGTTCCCTGAGTTATTTTCACAATTAAACATGTGAAATGAATGATTGCTGCAAACCCACCCACCCACCCACACATATATATATATATATATATATATATATATATATATATATGTTACCGGTAATTTCTTAATTCAGGCGTTTAATTAAAAGACTAATTTCTTAGTCAATTAACTGAATGCCTAATTTAGTCAGTCATTTAATTTAATGACTAAATATTACAAGGAATTTAATTAAATGTCTGAAAATTTTCTGGAATATTCAACAAATTGCCTGGTAGACAATATATGGCGACTTACGGCATTTGAGGTCATTAATTCTAAACGAAACACTGTCAGTTGGTGCAAAACTATACAGTTAGCGTAACAAGCCAGTGCTATAAAGGGCAAACAATGGAGCAGAAATTTACTGCTAAACTCTTGCAAATATTAGAAGACAGCAAAAAAAAACAATTTATGGCCAAGAAGTAAATACAATGAAGTTCTGGCAGCAGTAAAACAGTCCAGAAAGCCACTCCAATGGATTACTATTACGGCAAAAGGTAAGAGAAGTGTGCTTAGTTTACTTTAGTTAAGTATAAGTTAGTTGTTACCATTAAATATTTATTTATTTATTTATTTAATGTGTGTTATTTACTTTGTTATTTACTATTATTAAAGCATAATACATTATTGGTTGTTATTTAATAGGTTTGAAGGTCTTCAGTGCGGAGATTTCGAATCTCTGATCAAGAAAAAAGGGAGTGATAAGGATCCCATCCTATACTTCGTGTGTGCAGAAGATGTCTACAGGGTTGTACATCAAGCTCATCAATACTGGACATGGTGGAAGGGATAAAATAATAAAGGAAATTAAGAAAAAGTATGCAAACATTATAAACGAAGTATTATCACTGTTCAAAGAACTATGTGAAGAGTGTCAGCTGAAAAAGAGAAAATTTGCTAACAAAGGTATTGTAGTAAAGCCACTCATATCCAAAGAACTTAACTCCATAGGTCAGGTTGACCTCATTGACATGCAGTCTATAAGATTTGAGGAATACAAGTTTATTATGCACTATCAAGAGTCAAGACCACCTTACAAAATTTTCAGTGCTAAGGCCATTAAAATCAAAACGTGCTGCCGAAGTAGCATACCAGCTTCTGGACATATTCCTGGTTTTTGGGGCGCCTCACACACCCCAAAGTGACAATGGTCGGGAATTTACGGCTTCAGTAATAAATGAAATAAAGGATTTGTGGCCTGCTTGCGTCATTGTACATGGTAAACCTCGGCATCCACAATCTCAAGGAAGTGTAGAACGTGCTAATGCAGAGGTTAAGGACATGCTAGTAACCTGGATGAGGGATAACAATACGAAGAATTGGGCAGTTGGCTTGAAGTTTGGCTTGAAGTTTGTGTAGTTTACTAAGAACAATAGTTATCACTCCGGTATCAAAGGTCTCCTTACAGAGCTACTATGTTTGGGTGTGATGCGAAGATAGGATTAGCTACATCATCTCTGCTACAAGAAGTTCTTCTAACCCTAGAAACAGAAGAGGCGCTGATGAAATATAGCAGAGAAGAAAATGGAGGTGAAGAGTGTTCAGAGGAAGGAGGTGAAGAGCGTTCAGAGGAAAGTGGTGAAGAGCGTTCAGAGGAAAGAAGTGAGACGTGTTTAGTTGAGAATAATGAATTAGAAAGCGATAGAGGAGAAAATCTCATGTTAAATGAGAGAAGAGCAGCTGCAGAAGGACTACAGAAACAGAGTCAGAAAATGGTAAGGAATTGAAACAAGATTTTAAAAGACGTAAAGTTAGGTTCCACAGTGGTACTACCTATTCCCAATGTGGACAGAGGAAAAGGAGATACACGTAATATCATGGCCCTTATGATCAACAAATCTGAAAAAGGTTACAAACTTGCTACGAAGGATGGAATACTTATTGGTTACTATTCGTGTGCACAATTTGAAATCTGCGATGGTACGTCTTTATCAAGTGACGCAGTAAATTTGGAAGAAGAACTAACTCTCAGACAAGATGTGAGAAAACAATCGTTTTGTTCTGGTCAAGGTTACGCAAAATGCAATTGTGTCTCAAACATTCAGACACGTTGCTGTTCAAAACGATATCTTTGTAAAAAATCAAATCTTCTATGTAACAGCAGATGTCATCCTAACGCAAACTGTCAAAACAAGTAGATTCTATGTAAATAATGTTTAAACTCCGTTTATATTTGTTTTCTGTAATCAACTTAAACTTAAATTGTAATTAAATAAATATGAACCCGAACCAGCCAATTTCTTAAATTTTCTTAGATTTTTTGCGGCACTTAACTAAATGCCTAGTAAAATTAGTCATTTAATGAAATGCCTAAATCTAGTAGGCATTTATTAAAATGCTTGTTTTTCCTGTCTTTTAATTAAACGCCTGAATTAAGAAATTGCCGGTAACATGTACATTACAAATGTACATTAAAATGCCGGCCACTTTGGAAAAAGGCCAGCATATTGGCCATTTTGCAAAATGACTGGTAATCCTGCCGGCCATTTTGCGTATAGCCTTCGAAGATGTGTCGAACTGGACATTGAATGTCCTGTTAGGTCAATTGAATGCCCGGTAAAGTTAATTGAATGGCCGGTTAGGTCAACTGTCCGCCCTTGACGATTGGTTAGGTTAAGTCGTGATATTTTTGTTGTTTAACGAAAATATCACGACTTAACCTAACCAATCGTCAAGGGCGAAGTTGACCTAACCGGGCATTCAATAATTTAAATTTCAATAATTTCAATAATTTCAATCGAACTGGATCAGATCTCTTAACTGAAGTTCTGCCTTTTCGCAAAATGGCCAGCTGGATAACCAGGCATTTTGCAAAATGGCCAATATGCCGGCCTGTTTGCAAAGTGGCCTGGCATTTAATGCCATTATGCAAAAAAGGCTGGCTTTTTGGTTCTTTTGCAAAAAGGCCGATCTTTTTGCAAAATGGCCAATTTCGCAAAAAGGCTGTAATATATATATATATATATATATATATATATATATATATATACAGGGTATTCAAAACGTCGCATTACACTCGGAAAATTTATTTATTAAACATTTATCGTACATACGAGTTACATCACTAATATCTACGTATAATAAATAAATTTTTCAAGTGTAGTGCGACTTTTTTAACACCCTGTACATAACTTTCAACTTGTCTAAATATCTCAATCGCATCTTTCCAAACATTTATTTAGAGATAACGCTAAAATAGTTCTCGAAATGGTATCCAGAGAGAATATTTCGCCAATTTGGTCGTGACTGAAAAAGGAAACCTTTTGTTTTATGGCTCGGAGCTCATTTAAGGCAAAGTAGTAAAAATATCGAGTATGAATGAAAGAAGTTAACTGTAATTTACTATAGTTTATTCTTGTAAACAAAAAATGGTAAAGAAGAACATGTACATTGGTGCAGTTACCTCTGTACATAACTACAGAGAGTTGTTAAGTTTTGTTTGTATATATATATAATGCGCCTCGGTGGTGTAGTGGTTAGTGTCGCTGACTACGAATCCATCGGCCCTGGGTTCGAGACCCGACGGCAGCCGGCGCGTAGCAAAACCCAGCTGTTCATCCTTCCACACAATAAAGAAAGTGGTTGGTAGATAAATGGGTACCCTAGGTGGCCTAGTGGTTAAAACGCTGTGCTGCTGATGGGGCGTAGTTCGGATTCCACGTTAAACTGTAGGTCTAAGGTGGAGTGAAAAGCTTGACCTTCGTCAGAATGAACAATTCGGGCGGAAGCTACCCAAAGGTTAAAGGTATATATATATATATTAACTATAACATACCCTGTGTAGTGGGTATAGGGCATAAAATAAAAGTGTAAGATAATTTGGTCAGTTATGATTGTTTCGATTAATTAATGAAGTTATATGAAGTTGTACTAACGGTACAAGCAAGAAAATGATGAGGAACATGATCAAGCACTGGTTATGATTATCATTATAACTGATTCTGATTATGATTAATTATGATTATCATTATAATTGATTCTGATTATGATTGATTATGATTATTATGATTGATTATGATTAATTATGATTACCATTATAATTAATTCTGATTATGATTAATTATGATTAATTATGATTATCATTATAATTTATTCTGATTATGATTAATTATGATTATGATTAATTATGGTTAGGATTATCATTGATTACGATTTACGATTATATGATATGATTATGATTGTCGCCGGCAGTGGAAACCTCGTTACTACTATGTTGATCCTCTATAATGCATACTTCGCAATGATGGTGCAGGCTGCTCGTACCTTAAGTGGGTGTATTATGGGTGGAGTGATGCTTTGTGAAAAACAGTGAAACCTTTCTAATCTATTAATATATGTATATATATATATATATATAATATATATATATATATATATATATATATATGTTGTGAATGGAAGGGGTGCAGTTGTTTTCTCTCGAGGTCGGAAACACAAGCTTGCAGTGCATATTGTTCCTGGTGAATCATGCACCCGAACCAATATATATATTTGTGTGTGTGTGTGTGTGTGTGTGTACGTAAAGATAAACATTTTCAATGTTTTGAAAACATATATAGGGGTTAGATGAGATCATACGTGAGGTTAGACTACGTTAAGTTTTATTAACAATGGATGAAATAATACTTGATACGCGTATCGCCCTCCAAGAAAAGGGGGCGGAGACAAAAAAAATTGGGCACGCCCAACTAAATAATACTAAATAAATAGGTCAGGATCGTTAGAATTCTTTAAATAAAGAAATAAAAAAGATAACCCAGCGAAGATATATATATATATATATATATATATATATATATATATATATATATATATATATATATATTTCCCATATATATATATATATATATATATATATATATATATATGGGAATGAACTCAGAATGGTTCCCTGAGTTTTTTATGATACACACAGACCGTGCATGGAACAAGGAACTCTTCTAGGAAAATTAAATCCACTATAGTCCGAATAAGTAATGGTAAATGACAAACACTATAGTTTTTTCTTTTTCATGATGTTAGCCCGACGTGGGCAACGGGGCTAGGCTGCTTTAAACCCTAGATCCTGTCCCAAAGCTGGATCCTATCTGCTTTGCAGATAGCTGGTGAGGGAAGCTATATTTTTGGGACCTCTTTGCGAGTGACCCGTTGCCCACGTCGGGCTAACATCATGAAAAAGAAAAAACTATAGTGTTTGTCATTTACCATTACTTATTTGGACTATAGTGGATTTAATTTTCCTAGAAGAGTTCCTTGTTCCATGCACGGTCTGTGTGTATCATATATTAGGGTGATTCAAATATGGGGGTAAAATTTTTTTTTATATTTTAATGTGTTCAACCCTTTAAATGGTTCATTTCAGCATAAAAACCAACTATCCTAAAATATTTTAGCAAATTTTTAATTTTTAGGGGTTGCTACCAGCAATTAAAAATTGACAGAACGACTCAAATTGTCAAATTTTTCCACACCACCCAGGGGGTACAGTACAAGGCGCATTCCTTTTTTTTAATGTGGAAAGCTCCCCCGTAGGTCCTACCATAACCAGAAGCATGCATAATTAAACTAGCATGATATTTGAGACATTAGCTGTCCTTACTTCATCAATGTTTCTTTCTTTCTATCAGGGTAAACAGCCCTGTAGTTTTTCACTACTTGTAGCAAGAATTGTTTTTGATCTTCATGTGTTAGTATTTTATTATATTCATCCATTAATTTTACTCCTCTTTCCGCTATATCATTCACGACTTTCCACTGTTTGATAGATTTTTTAGCGGAGTTATACTCTTCATCATTATGCCATTCTTTAGCATCTTTGAGTAAAAATTTTGAACTAAATTCTGTTATTGTAAAGAATCTGAGTATTTGATGACAAAATCTTCTTATTTCTTCGTTGGAATAAGTGCAGGATCTAGAAAAGCCCGTTTTGCAGGAAGAGTTTCTGTTGTATTTCGCAAGGCCTTTACAATTTTGTTTTTCGTTTCAGTAGGCACTTCATCATCATAAAAGGCCAAGGCTACCAGTTCTTCTGATAGGTACCAGAGGTGACCTAACAGTTTTTTAATAGCAACAAATGCAATTGTGTCATTTATTTGTTTGTAGACTACAATATTCTGTAATAATTCCAGAGCAAGACGAGGAGCGCAAGATGGCACAGGAGCTGTAAACCATGCCTTTACATATAACCGAGTAGCAAATAGACAGATGTCTTTTAGTCCTTTTTTGTCTTTTACTGAAATTTTCAACTGAGATTTGAACATAAAAATTTTTAATGAATATGTAATTTTGGCCATCCACCTAGCCCGATGAAGTCCCGCTGGATGCTTAAATTTGATTCCACCTGTTGGTTCACCTCCCAAAAAAATAATTGTTAACTGCAATAGTTCTAGGTAATCGTCTCTTGGTTGGAATGTATCTAGTTGATTTGTTGCAAATATAATTATGTCATCTTTGATGTCATGAATATTTTCATAGATATCTGGATCTGATAATGCTGTCTCGTAGTCCTCCTTATTAATGCTTGACCATTTTTCTCTGAACTTCTTAAAAAGGACTATATCTGGGCTAGAAGATGGTGATAAAGACTTTGAAACAACAGCTTCCAGCATAATTTCAAATATATGGTGTCGACATGCCAGCCACAATAAATCGTTGTCGAATTTTTGTTCTAGAAGAATAGCTGCACCATTTCTAGGACCAGTATTGGCTGCCGTTGTATTGAAACACATGCATTTTATTTGTTCGCAGATGTCCCATTCAAGCGATGTCTGATTGTTTGCATTAAAAAGAGACGCATTTCTGTCACTCAATTTTGCAACATCAAGACTTCCTAATAATTTATCATCAAACAATTTTCTACGTTTGCCAACCTTACCTTTCCATGTTGAAGGTTGTGCAGCACAGAAACCAGATTCATCACTTTTACTCTCCTCTGATTCTGATTCTGATGATGTACTGGTGAGTATGACAGCCTCTCCACTCTTCTTTCTTTTGATCTCTTCTGCTTTCCTCTTTTCATAACGTTGTTGCTTTTCTGCTGCTCTTTGCTCTTTTTTAGCAACAGCCTTATCAATGGTACCCATTTTTCCATGACGTCCTTTCTCACGTTGCATTTTCAAGAATTTCTTATCATCTTCTATTTTTATAAGCTGCATAGCATTCTCATGAGCAATGTCAAATAAGTTTTCCAGTTTATCTTTCCATTTTTCTTCTTTATTATTCAAATTTTGTGATCTTTTCAATTTGTTTGCTTTGTTTTTCTTAAGCAGCTGTCATTCCTTCAGTATTCCTTGAATTTTATCTACTACATGTAATCTTTGTTTTGCTGGTATTCCTGCTTTTTTCCAAACTGCTAACACATCATCTGCAGTAGAGCAGCATGATTCTCTAATGTCTTGCTTTTTAATATTTCTGTAGTGCATGAAGAGGGCCATCATTTCCTTCTCTGATGGTAATACGGATGTTTATAGTACTGCAGAGGGCTGCCCAATTAGCCATACTTCAGTTTCTTTTCTTGTAGAACTTCTCCCAAATGAGCAACTGGGTGATGGTGAGTTAGGCCTAGCTTCCATAATCGATTAATTGGTATCAAAATTACGAGTTCCAAGCAACAATTAAAAGCAAGCTAGTATATAAACCATTAATTAAAAATTCTGAAATATAAACAATTAAACATAAAATCATAAGTTGTAAAAACAAACAAATTGAAAAAGAGGGAAACTTTGACTCCTGGTAGCATATAGTAAATTTTATTTAAAATTCACCAAATTTGGCATACACTACTTTTTTATCATAGGAAACAAAAATACAGGTTGAACAATTAAAAAAAAAAAACTGATTTTTTTGAATCACCCTAAATTATATATATATATATATATATATATATATATATATAATTATATATATTATATTATATATATATATATATATATATATATATATATATATATATATATGAAAATAACCACGAAGGAAAAAGGAAACACAGAATAGTGCTCAAACGCTTTCGTCTAATGACATCCTCAGGAACACTCAAGAAGAAAGCGCTTGAGCACCATTCTGTGTTTCCTTTTCCTTTCGTGGTTATTTTCATTAGAAATTTTATTCACGTGTTACTTTCGTGAAATAATTTTCATATAGAGTAGACGCCGTTTATAGTGTCCCACTCGGTGCCAAGCCAAAAGGACACTATATCCGATGAGACACTATATCCACAGTTTGGTCTCTCGAGGGTTGCAAGGTCAAAAATAGTGAATATGTACTGTATATCAATATATTTACAACATAAGCACCTTTATTATGCAATTTCTCATTAAAATTGTTTTTACAATTCAACTAAAACATCAAAACTATGTTCATTTTACATTAAAACAAAACATTTTCCTTCTATGGCCATCTAGTAAGCCTGTAACCAACATTGCATCACAAGTACGAGGGAGGCGCCACTGTAAACTAGAGCTGCCAAGTAGACTATACTAGCTGAAAAGAGACACTATAAACGTAATCAGAGACACTCTATCCATAGCAATTAGCATGTAAAAGTAACTGTTTCCTAGTTTTGAGACACTATAAGCGGCGAGACAATATCCGGGGACACTAAATCCGGTGTCTACTGTATATATATATATGTGTGTGTTTGTGTGTGTGTGTGTGTGTGTGTGTTAATGTAAAAATAAACATATAATTTAGTTTTCATTTTATTAACAGACTTATTTTGGGGCCAGTTTTTTGACTTTCATATTTAGATTTTTAGTTTCATTTTTCATAAATGATGATGGGAAAAAGTACGTCTTGAAACGTTGGGTATGCAATTATATACATATATGCATACAAGTAAATAAGGTCAAACAGCATTTCATTTCCATAAAATATATTCATATAATCAGTTCTCTCTCTCTCTCTCTCTTCTCTCTCTCTCTCTCTCTCTCTCTCTCTCTCTCTCTCTATATATATATATATATATATATATATATATATATATATATATATATATATATATATATATACGCCATAAAGGCAAATTACAGTCAGAAGGTTCAGGTATTAAAAAAGCTATAAAATCTAGAAGTTAGATTTATGGTAATAAAAGTGTTTGTTTGATTTCTTTTGTCCTCAAATGTGTATCGTTGAAGGCCACGCCATATATACACGAGTGTATGTATATATATATATATATATATATATATATATATATATATATATATATATATATATATATATATATATATATATATATATATTTTTTTTTTTTTGTTACAGGCTCACAGAGAAATATAAAAAGCGATTCCAAGGGCTTTCGTGTATTTAATACTTCGTCAGGAAATAGAGAAGGAAGCGTAAGGCGGAATATATATATATTATATATATATATATATATACACTGTACAGTGTAGATAAAACAGATAAGAGCAGTTAGCAAAAGATTAACAAGTGCCTATGAAAGGGGGAGGGGGAAATGCATTTTCGCGAGATATGGTCAGTTTCATAAGTTCCCAAACTAATTACAAAAATTACTTACCAAATATATAAAATGAACATTCTAGATTCTCGACCACTGCTTTCAGTTATTTTTTTTTTTTTAATGTTTTTTTACAGAACGTTTTTTTTTTAAACCTTCTCAATTAATATTATTATTATTTCTGGGTGGGCTACTTCACTGATGCTTTACACTGACATCTAAAGTTTTACCAGTTTGACCTATATATTTTATATTAAATGACGATATATGCTAAACTATATATATATATATATGTTACTGTTGCTCTATTTTATTTAAAATTGTTAAAATTGGCATAATTTTTGTTAAGATATTGCGTTCATATAAATGAAATGAAATGAAATGAAATGAAAATGAAATGAAATAAAAAGGTTTATTGGCAGACTATAGTCCATATGACAAATATTATTAATACAATGACAGTTCATATACTAAGGATATAAATATATACAATTGATTAGAAATAATACTGCACTGTCGAAGTTAAGTGCAGCTACAGACAGACGTTTTCGTACCAAGAAGTCCATACCTTAGAGCAGTGGTCGGCGAACAGGGGTAAATTACCCCAAATGGGGTAAATTTAAAAATTTTGGGGGTAATGCGTGCGGTATGAGAGACACCATATGCAACAATTTTAAGAGCAATTGGCTTGTTTTTGTTTACTTTGAAGTCTGGGGGTAATTTCATTTTACTCAAATAGATTTTTGGGTAATACCCAAAAAAGTTCCCCGACCCATGCCTTAGAGGATAAATGGCAGGACTCATGGATAGCTTGGATGATCGGGTTGGTTGATTTTTTAATTCTTTGCATTAGACTGTGTTGAGCACATCTTGTTACCTCCGGGAAGCTCGGGACATTGCGGGTAGCAAACATTTGCGAAGCTGAGCATCTCGGGGGTAATTTATGTAAGAGTCTAAAAGACCAGTTGTACAGCAAATTTAGGGTTCTGCCAGAACCTTTTTTATAATTCACCCAGAGTTGCTGACCGTATATATTACTGCAGAAAGTACGAAAGAGTGTGTCTTTAGCTTCACTTGTACAGAAACGAAAGCTCCTTATGGTCATATTCGCTTTAGCACACAGGCTTCGAGATTGTTTTCTTATATCCGAGTCATCACTCAAAGAGCTGGTAATAGTTTGACCCAAATACTTAAACTCTTGTACTTCCTCAATTACTTCACCGTTCATTTTAAACCTTATATCAGCTGGCTGATTGCAGCTTTTAGGATGAAATTGCATAACCTTAGTTTTTGTAACATTAAAAAGAATATCATGTTTCTGCGAATACACTTCGCAGACGTTTAGTAGCTGATCCAGACCTTTAAAAGAGGGACTTATTATCACCATATCATCGGCATAAACTAACGTTTCAAATACACACATTTAGATTCAACTCTACGCAAAAAGTTCGGCGATAAAGGGTTAAGTGAAACAATTAATCCGTCAATATACACATTAAACAGCATAGGGGAGAGCAAGGAGCCTTGTCTCACCCCGCAAGAGGAGCCAAAACACTCGGATAGTACATTGCCCCACCTAACAGTAAAAGATTGGTGGGAATACCAAAATTTCAATAAATTTAATATGTACATGGGAACCTTCCTGTCTTCTAGTTTTGCAAATAAAATATTGTGGTTCACCCTATCATATGCCTTCCTTATATCAAGGAAACAACTATAAATGGTTGAATTACTGTCAATGTATTTAGATATTGTTTCTTTAAGTACATAGATACACAGGTCAGTTGAGTGGGACCTTTAAAGCCAAACTGATTAGTTGTCCATAGGAAATCATTTAATCGGAGTAACAAGAGTTTTTCTAGTAGTTTCAAGAAGCAGGAAGCGACAGCAATAGGCCTGTAATTATTGCTGGACAGAATGTCTCCGTACTTATTTTTGACCAGGGGCAAGATATATACCCTCATGAACTCTGCAGGGATATAGCTATGAGCAAGCATGGCTGATAGGAGCAATGATATTTGCAGACATACTACGTCATTGGCATATTTTAAGTGCTCATTCGATAAGTCATCTACCCCTGACGCAGAACCAGTCTTTAACTCTTTAATTAACCTCTTTACTTCAGAAAATGATATAAAAATATTTTCCCTTGTCCCTCCCACAATCGTTTCGCTGCAATCTATCTTAAGATTATTCCTACTCACACTGTTAAGAATGTTAGAGTAGTGGTTTTTCCACAGCTTTGCAATTTCATCCTCCCCCGACACCCCATCGATTGTCGGAGGGAAGACATTTTTGACACCCGTTTGATTCTTAACAAATTTCCAAAATTTGTTATTATTGTTATTTATGCGAGCTTCACAGGCTTTTGATGCTCGAATACACTCTTCTTCCTGTTTACATCGCCTTATGGCCGCCTTATACTGACTCCGACTTCTACACATATTCATGTATACTGGTCCTGATCTGGGTCTACAATGAAAGCACCACAAATCATAGGCGTCTTTCGATTCCCTCTTCAGGGGGGCAATAAAATCATTCCATGCAGGAATAACCTTAGTATGATAGTTGTAAGATTTAATCAGGGGGCTTCCTGCTTCTCTTAACAGGGATATTATCTTACTATAATACCTATCTATGAGTTTACAGTGAGAATCATTTGAGCAAGGATTATTACAGGCAAGGTGCAAAATTTCTAAATTATTAAAGAGGTGACATGTTCTGCTGCATATTAACACTGGACCAATCGACGCGATTATTCTTACCTATTGAGTTCTTGTTAAGTCGTGTTGCGCATAAATTGGTAACGTTAATTAATATTTCTAATGGTCTATGATCAGGAAGAAGGAAATCATGCAAAATATGAACTCTAACAATTCGATCCTTTAGATGATTACTAGTGAGACAATGATCAATCCACCTGATGGTACCACTCATATCACTAACGTATGTAAAATTACCACTGGCTACCCCTAATACATCGACATCACTTATACTTAAATTGGCCGACTCGCACATGTTACCCAATTGTACAAAGAATTCCGAGTTCACATGCGCGTTAAAGTCCCCCATTATTATACAATGAGAATATTTGGGGTTATCTGATAATGACTTAATTTTGTACAGCAAATCAATGTATTCATCTAGATTACTGCCGTTGTTGTATGGTAAATAGCAGTTTACAATTAATATCCAATCATTGTTCACTTGTAATTCAATGCCTAACAACCTTACATTATCGCTTGTTAAAAATCTTATATGTTTATATAAAAGTTTACTACGTAATTTTAGAACACCCTGTATATATATATATATATATATATATATATATAATATATATATATATATATATATATTTAATATATATATATATATATATATAAAAGTTTACTACGTAATTTTAGAACACCCTGTGTGTGTGTATATATATATATATATATATATATATATATATATATATATATATATATATATATATATAGTGATGTAGCGGATGTCATTTTTTTCACATCCGCGGATGCGGATGCGGATGAGGATGTTTGATTTCAACATCCGCGGGTGCGGATGCGGATGCGGATGTCTACATTTTCGTTATTTTTTAGGATATATTCGAGATTTGTTGTGTTTAACGTATATAATAAGTTATTATATAGAGAGAGCTGTAGCTATAATGTAGTATAATTGATTAATTGTACAATAATTGCTGTACTTTTCTCTGAACATATAAAATAATATCAAGCATCTAACTAATACAGAAATCAATTAGTGAATTCGTCTGCAAATAAATTCGTTATATTTTGTTGAGTTTCAGCCACAATTAGAACCATAATTGTGTTACCAGGATGCGGGACGTGAACCCAACTCAAATGCACCCCACCGACCTCTTTCCCCAACCTCCACCCTTATAGAAAGAGATCTTTAATTAGCTTGATAACTATTTATATTAAGTTTAAAGTTTTATTAGGCATATTTATAAATGAGTAATTAAAATAAAGTAAACTAAGATGTTCATCGTTTAATGTTCAAACTTAATTATAGGAAGGTTATGCTTAAGGAACATTAATTTTTCTGCCTTTTCTGCTGCCAGTCTGTTTCTCTTTTCATCATATATTAATCCAGCACTGCTAAATAATCTCTCGCTTGGTACGTTTGTTGGAGGACAGGCTAAATGTTTCCTTGCAAGTTTACTCAAGTATGGATAGATATTCTGCGTATTTTTCCACCAACTAATAGGATTGTCACATGCAGCCAGGCGTTTTTCTTGGTGATAGCTCTCGATCATTATTACTACATCTTTTGACATCGCGTAGGTCTCGTCATTGCTGCTTGACTCAAGAAACTGAGAGACAGATTCTGTGATAGATTTGCTTGTTGAAGGTGTTGGTTCTGTCACTGAAACTTTTATTCTTTTGGTGGGTGGCGAAGCGACAGATTCAAGAGATTGAAGCTCTTCAACTGCTTTGCCAAGTGATGATTTAACTCGTTCTAATGTACTAGGTGAAAATAACTTAGCTTTGTAACGTGGATCTAAGTAGGTTGCAAGAGAGTAACTTCATACAAGAACAGCCTCTCGTCTTGTCGTTTGCATCACTTTTGCGCACAATGAACTAGTTCTATTAATATAGTAGAATTTGATAATTTCCGCTTATTAATGACGTTTTATCTCAACGGTCCACATCCGCACGACATCCGCAGTCCAAAGTGCGGATGCGGACGCGGATGCGGATGCGAGAAAATGTGCGGATGTTCTGCGGATGCGGATGTGACCTACATCACTAATATATAATATATATATATATTATATATATATATATATATATATATATATACACATATATATATATATACAGGGTGTAACAAAAGTCCGTTCTCATAGGGAAATAAGATATAACAAAACTGAACGAGAAATTAGTAGTATACATTACATTACATAACTATACATTACAAACAATACAATCAACGTACCAATTAATCCAATACACGCTCAAATTGCATTGCCAATAACCTAACACTGTTGCCACGTAAGCATACAAACTCATCACGATCAATTCTGTTATATCTTATTTCCCCATGAGAACGGACTTTTGTTACACCCTGTATATAAGTTGATTTTTGCCCTGAAATGTGTATCGTTGAATATATATATATAATATATATATATATATAATATATATATATATATATATATATATATAGAATATATATATATATATTATATATATACTACGTATGCGCCTCGGTGGTATATATATATATATATATATATATATATATATATATATATATATACTACGTATGCGCCTCGGTGGTATAGTGGTTAGCGTCGCTGACTACGAATCCATTGGCCCCGGGATCGAGACCTGGTGACGGCAGGCGGCGCGTGGCAAAACCCAGCTGTTCATCCTTCCACACAATAAAAAAAAGTTGGTTGGTAGATAAATGGGTACCCTGAGTAGCCTAGTGGTTAAGATGCTGGGCTGCTGGTGGGGCGTGGTTCGGATTCCACGTTAAACTGTATTTCCAAGATTCGGGCGGAAGCAAAACCAAGGAAACCAAGGTTTTATATATATATATATATAACTGTATATATACTTTTTTAAGTAATATCTAGGGGCAGAAATTTTGCTCTAATTATAAAGATTCTTGGTAGATTCCTAAATTTTAGAACACCCTGTAATTACAGACCTTTTAGGCTGCTATGTAAGTCGCCTCGAAGTTGTTCAGCTTCGCAAATGTTTGCTTACTACAAATTCAATTATCGAAGCCATTCGTCAGTTCAGCCATAAATCTTCTACACTTTGGGTTTCATGGCATGAAACGTTTGTCTGTAGCTCCGCGCAACAGCTTAATACCGCTAATATTCAGTTTTATTTTTTTATTTTAGCCTTGTCTTTAGTTGTAATGGCTACTTGTAACTACTAATAAATATTTTATTATATACAGTAAACCCTCGTCCAACGCGTGTTTGTCCAGCGCGAATTTGCTTATACACGGAAAAATAAATGTGACTAATTATTATTATTTGCCGAAAGTGGAAAATTTGATTATACATGGTCCGCCAAACATCAAACGCCTTATTCAAATCCATACTGATATCATTATTTCTTTGTTCTCTTTAGCTATTTGTATTTTCCATAAGATTTAAAATAGCCATTTCCTTTGTTTTATTATTACGGAAGCCATATTGATTTGGAGATAATAAATTGTAGGATTCTAAATATCGCTGCATTCTACTTTTTACAATTTTTTCAAAAACTTTGCTGAACACGGATAATGAACACACCGGCCTGTAATTTGTTGCTAGTGTAGGATCACCCCCTTTAAAAAGGGGTGTTATACAACCAGTTTTTAGCATTGATTGGAATATTCCTTTGGAAATACTTTGATTGATAATTTTAGCCAAAGTTACAGATATCAAGAAAGAAAAGATACGTGCCATTTTCATTTAATATTTTTTATTTTCATATGTAAATATCATTATGTTTATGATTTTATTATGTTCTTATTTCATATACAATATAGGTTGGGAAATTCATTTGTGTGTGAATAAAAAATCTACGTATCTAAGTATTAATGGGAGACGTTAGCGGCCGCGTTCCCGTATCCCCATTTATTCCATAAGGTATTAAGTTTGTCCAACGCGGATTTACTTAACGCGCCGATGTCAAGGAACCTGACCCCCGCGTTGGACGAGGGTTTAATGTGTATATATAAACCTAACCTAGGTGGTGTAGTGGTTATTATCGCTGACTACGAATCCACCGGCCTCGAGTTCGATTTCCGGAGAAAGCAGACGGCGCGCAGCTTACCCAGCTGGTCAGCTTTCCAGAAAAAAAATGTTAATAGATAAATGGGTACCTTAGGTGGTCTAGTGGTTAAGACGCCGGGTTGCTGGTCGGAAGGGCGTGAGATCGAGCCCAGGCAAGGCGTTCATAATTTTTTACCACGTTTGGTGGGTCGTGGATCGGATCCCACGTTAAGCTTTAGGTCCAAGGTGGAACAACAAGCTTGACCTTCGTCAGAATGAACAATTCGGCGAAAGCAAAACCAAGGTAACCAAAGTAAATATCCTAAGTAGTGCAATATATAAATATATCAATCTACGATTGCCATAGTTACCGAGTTAACTCATTAACAAATATGCAAAACAGTATACCTGTCTACGATATATATATATATGAAAGCAATAATAATAATATAATAATTTTTTACTTGTATCTTATCTAAAAAGCACTAAAGATTAGTGGGTAATGTCAGCTCCAAATTTGTAAATTTATGAAGCGATCTTGTCTAATTTTGCTTTTAAAAATGAGACATACCCTAATACCCACTTTCTTCGTACAACAACGGGTAGAAGTTTTAAAACATTATTCAAATGATTTATTTCTTGAAAGTCTGTTCTTGTTAAATTCAATATAAAAACATAATTATTGTAAAAATTTAGTTTTTGAGGGTGAACTAAATTAGAATATATATATATATATGTTAAACACAAACCGTGCATGGAACAAGGAACTCTTCTGGGAAAATTAAATCCACTATAGTCCGAATAAGTAATGGTAAATGACAAATACCATAGTTTTTTCTTGATTTTAGCCCGACGTGGGCTAAAATCAGGAAAAAGAAAAAAACTATGGTATTTGTCATTTACCATTACTTATTCGGACTATAGTGGATTTAATTTTCCCAGAAGAGTTCCTTGTTCCATGCACGGTTTGTGTTTAACATATAATGTTCTCAGGGAACCATTCTGAGTTTGTGTATATATATATATATATATATATATATATATATATATATATATATATTATTATATATATATTTTGTTTTTAGTTATTTATTATTATTAATATTATTATTATTATTATTATTAAGTCTTTTGAAAAAATTTTGGAGAGTGCAATTTATGGTGAAATAAACCCCCAAAATAATAAATCTAACCTAAAATTAGTTAATGTTAATTAAAATAATAATAATAATAATAATAATAATAATGATAATAATAATGATAATAATAATAATAAATTTTAAATACTTACAAATTTGATTCCAATCATGAATGCAATTATCAAACCAAATTTTATCCCATTGATAAAAGTCATTTTAATTAATTTTATTTAATTAACATTAATTACAATAATATTTGTCATGGATTTTATGGTTATTGGTAAATATACAATAAAATTATCTTAAAAACGATATTATTTGATTGCATTCTATGCAACATATTGTTCCATAATATGTCAGGGTTTTTCTCTCAGAGAAAGATTAACGAGGAGAACTATACACCTACTCACAACGCCGTCCAAATGAACACTGATAAAAACTGTCACATTCACATGTGTTTTAGAATTTTGAAACTCGACTTCAAAGAAAATTAATTAATGAGGGATGGACTATAATAAAATTTGTCTACTTTAATAATTAATTAACTATATATATATATGAAAATTATTTCACGAAAGTGACACGTGAAAAATATTTATGATGAATAAAACCACGAAGGGAAAAGAAACACAAAGTGGTGCTCAAGCGCTTTCGTCGGGTTCCTGAGGATGTCATTAGACGAAAGCGCTTGAGCACCACTTTGTGTTTCTTTTCCCTTCGTGGTTTTATTCATCATATATATATACGAACTGATAACGCTTCAGTACGTGAATGACAGCAACAATGCTCTGTGTTATCGTAATAAATGTGTGGTCAAGTTTATAACCATTTACGCACCTGTTATTGTTATTTTGCATTGCAAACTTTACTTAGCTTTATAGGTCAGCATGTGTATATATAACACAGACCTACGAATGAAAACTTTGTAAGTGTTGTTTTCTCACTAATAACTGATTTTATATAATTCAACTACGCTGATTTCGAATAAGGTGTCCATTTTTTTCTATCACGTAAGGATTTTCTGCAAACTGGAAGGGAAAAAGACAATAACATAAATAAATATTATTTATTTCAATTTACATTAGGTATCTATTTCGCTTTGTTATACTAATTACAAATGCAAATAACTTTAAAAAGGAAGAAGACTATTAACGTCAGTTGCATATTCATCTTTATTTGTCCTGAGTTTTCTTGTGAGATTTTAGTCTCGAATGTACGCGCTGTTCCTTTTCTTTTATGTAATAATTCTGGAGTATCCCGTTTCAACATCCAGCAGTAATCAACCATCATGCTGATGTCACACTTTCCCTGATATCTCTTCTCCATTTCTTTGATGTCTTGGTGAAACCGTTCTCCTTGTTCTTAGTTGAGTGCTTCAAGATTCTCAGGGAAGTAATCTAAGTGTGAATGTAAGAAATGTAATTTTAAATTCGTATTACAATCCAACTCTTTGAATTTATTCGGCATGTCGTTCACAATGTTTTGGTAATTTGGGTCCTTGTTGGTCCCCAAAAATTTGCTGATAACATCTTTAAAAGCAATCCACGTTTCTTTTTCAAGCTTGTTCATTGTTCTTTCAAAGTGTTCATCCAAAGTCAGTTTTCTAATCTGGGGAGCAACGAAAATTCCTTCTTTCAATTTTGCTTCCGAAAGAGTTGGGAATTTACCACACAGATACTTAAAACAATCTCCATCTTCGTCCAAGGCCTTAACAAATTGCTTCATGAAGCTCAATTTTATGTGAAGCGTAGGTAAAAGGAATTTCTTCGTGTCAACCAAACTTTCACGTTGAATGTTTTTAGAACCAGGTGTCAGGTTGACTCTGCGTGGCCATTCCTTCTTTATCCAGTGCTGAGTTCTTGCTCGGCTACCCCATTCACACAAAAAACATGGAAACTTCGTATAACTTGGTTGTTGACTTAACAACATACAAATCACTTTTAGGTCACCACAAAGTAGCCAACCGTGTTCTTTGTATTTAGCCTTAGCTAGAAGAAACTCAAGATTTTCGTACGTTTCCTTCAAGTGAACAGAATGAGCCACAGGAACGGATGCATACAAGTTACCGTTTTGAAGGAGGACGCCTTTTAGACTTCTTTTGGAGGAGTCAATGAAAAGTCTCCACTCATTTGGGTTATAGACTGCAGCGCCTAGCTTAAGTATTAGCTCCGAAACATTGTTGCCATATACCAGTGAATTTTCTTGAGAAAAATATTGGGTGAATTCTTGTTCTCGATTTCTGTACCAGTAAAATGACGTCCCGGGAGAAAGCAAGTTCTTTGCACGAAGTCTGGATCCCAAAATCTCTGAAGAATCCTTCGGGAGAGACAAATCTCTTACCAAATCATTAAGTTCACTGTATGTAAAGAATTAGAGTTCACCAGATGTTTCGGTTTGAAAACAATCAATAGCATCGTTTCCATCGTCATCAGACACCCAATCAGATGAAGTTATATCAAGAGTATTTGGTTTAGTAGGTACAGGCATGCTAGGTCCATGAACAACAGGTCTTATAGCAGACTGAAAGTTTGGATAAGAAATTTCCTTTTTATTTTTAGTATTGTAGCCTTGCACGTTACATGAACAAAAATAGCAGTCATTGCTGTGATTTCTAGGCTCACGCCAGACCATTGGAATCCCCAAAGATAAAGAATCCTTTTTACCTTTACTCCACAGTCTAAGTTCTTAAACATAAACACTGCAAACTTTATGTGGAGCCCCTAATTTGTCTTGATCCACAAGT
>JAJOZX010008048.1:37500-87500 GCA_023014485.1 Bathynomus jamesi | reverse complement strand
TTCCGCGTTAAACTGTAGGTCTTAGGTGGAGTGAAAAGCGTGACCTTCGTCAGAAGGAACAATTCGGGTGGAAGCTAACCAAAGGTTACCAAAGGTATATATATATATATATATATATATATATATAAGGCAGGGGATACAGATGCCTTGGTCTGACCATTTTAGTAGATTTAAATTTCAAAATTAATTTGGATTTCAAAGTTCCAATCAAGAAAGGCTTAATGGTTATAGGGCAGTCAAAAGTTGACCGAAAAAATTAAGAAAGTGACCTTACGAATTGAAAAAAATTGACTTATAAAGTTGCCTTACTTTCAATAATAAAAACGATACTTTAATTACTTATCTTGCTCTTCTACATCAGTTGACCGATTGTGGTAAATTATGAAGTATTTGCCGACATTTTCTGGCAAAAAATTGCGATCTTTACTTAATAATTTATCAAGCATGGAGAAAGATCTCTCTACAGCGGCAGTTGTTGGTTGACATTGCAAAAGCTGACCATAAACTGTTGGTGAGATTTCAGGTCTACTGAGGTTAATTATTTCACAAATACCATTTGTCTTGAGTCTTGTTTCAATGTATTGTTTGACTGAACACATATCTTCGCCAAGGTTGATAGAAGAAATGGTTTTCATATGCCTCTTAATGGTGCAATCAGATGCTTCCATCCTAGTCACTAAGCTAGCAATCAAACTATAATTAATTTTGATTGACATTAGTTGCTTTGGCAGTTTTTCATTAGCAACACTCTCTTTAGCCTTCTGAACAATGATTCCTTCATCTTCAAAATTTTTCCACAATTGTCTTCACATTTGGAAAATTGTCTGCATAATAAAAAGCAGCGTTCAGCCAGCTTGCCCAACGTGTTACAATCGGTTCTGGAGGAGTTCCTATTTCAGCAAACAATTCCTTCCTTCTTTTGTTTTTAAGAGTAGAAGCTTGACACATGCAATTAAAGTGTCAACATCACTATAAAATGCTCTTATTTGCATCGCACAATTATGTAACAGATGCGCAAGACACGTTACATGGAAAAGTCTTGGAAAAAGTTGCTTGAGTGTCGCTCCAGCTGACACCATGTAACGAGCTGCATCAGACAGAAGTAAACAGAAATTTTCTCTTGGTATCTCGAATTCTTTTACAGTATCGTCAATCTTGTGTATGACAGTTCGTGCATTAACATTTCCAAGAAGAACATCGCACCTGATTAAATATGTTTTCTTGGGAACATCAATAGATCCAGCAAGTATGTTCAAATATTTTGAGCCCCTTACTTCACTTTCATCAACAATTAGGAAAACTAATTTACCCTCTAGCAAATGTTTTATTCTACTTAACTCGCTTTCTGCCTGTTTCATTGCTATTGATCTGCAAGTTGACACGCAAGGCACTGCTACACCTAATTCAGAGAACAATTGTTTCACATGAGGGTTGCTCAACTTATGAGCAGAAATGTAGTCACAAGTTTTTCCGAAAAATCTGAAGACTTGTTCTTTAAAAGGGTTTGCATTTTTTCATTTCCCACATTTTAGTCTATACCACGCTGGTGCTTTTGGGTAGAGCGATGTTTATCCACAAAAAAGGATTTGTCATGCTTGACCACAACACAACAAATCTGACAGTATAGCTCATTTTTTCCTGAACAAATGAATTCATTAGGATATTTTGCAATTATAGCGCGCACTTTAGCAATAGAACTAACTGCAACTTTTGGCATTTTAAATATCTGAAATCAAAAGAAATCGAAATTAGTGAAATCACAAATCAGGAAAAATCACAAATCAAAAATGGTAACCAGTAACCACAATACAGTACAACACAACCACATCCAAAACCAAAACGGACATAACTGAATAAGACAAATACGAGCAGCGAAGTTGCCAGTTAACCAAAACGATGCCAATTTTTAGTTATTTTAATTATTTATTCCAAAAAATTGACTTTATTTACCTCATTGCTATTTTTTGACCTAACAGGTAAAAGTTGACTTTTGGTTGACCTATTAACTTTGGTAATATACCCCCTACAGGTGTTTTTATTGCATTTTCAGTCGTTTCAGCGAAAAGTGCCCCATAGGAAACAATTTGACTTTATTGACTTTTGACCGCCCTAGACTTATATCTGCTCTCGGTGCTTCCGATAAACTGATGTCAGCATATATATTATTAGGATTTAATGCGGTTATTTCAGACTGCTAAAATAATGTAAGATATATTGTTTATACTCTCAGAAATAAAGATATTATTGCCCAAAAATGTTTTGTTCAATTAAACAAGAAATAAAGGTTTTGCAATGAAAGTTTCGTTTAATTTTTAAACAGTTAAATTTTTGTTTCATTGAACAAAATTTTGTTCTTAATATTTTGTCGCAGTAAATAAATATTTAGTTGGTTGAGCAAAATCTGCCTATTTGTGTTTTTTTTTACCAGTATTTTGTTACTATTGACCAAGTTAGTTTGTTGTTTAACAAAATGAAAACAAATATCGGAGCCAACAAAGTGATTTTCTCAATAGAATCTTTGTTTGTTTCAGAGAATTTAATGGTTTAACTTCAGTCATCACGGGAACCACAATGATTTGTTTAAAATAATTTTTTTGACTGCGTATGCTACAAGTTCGTAGCTACAGTTACAGCATGTAGTTCGTAGATACATGCTACAGCGTCTGCTACAAGTTCGTAGAAGAGAGACCATGAAAAAAAATAGTGAATTTTTTTTAAATTTAGGAAAAAAATTTTGAATTTGTTGAAAATATAAATAAGAAACAAAATCAAAAAACTATCTAATTGGATTGATAGCGCATTCGTCACTATATCATAAAAAATGTATGGTCCTCTGATCAGTTGTATTCAAGATTATTTTTCACCATCAACCAATTGTGAATCTTTGTTGACTTTTGAAAGTTTTATTATTTATTCCAAAGATTTTCTTTCCTCGGTGAACTTAGTGTATGATACCGTATCTTATAAAAGGGTGTTTCAAAAGTCCTGCCCTATAGGGATTTCAGATTATTTATCGACTTTTTCTCTTCCACGTAACCTATTAAGTTCATAAGGATAATGATAGAATACACACCCCAAGAGAAGGTGAAGTTGGTGTTGTTACACGTTGTTTACAACACGCGTCCAAAAACGATAAATGATTCGCGAGATATCATACTAGTAGCGTGTGCTAAGAAACAGTTTGCTAAGGTCCTTACATCCGTACGCGACAGACTCTACATGTGTAAAGAGATACATGGCATACAGTTTGAACATCTATTACAGTAACCAGTGTTGGGCACTAAAGCGTTAATCCGATAACAGTTAATTAACGAAGTTAACTTTTTTTAACGGACTATTAACGGAAGTTAATTTCCATTTATCGTTATCGGACCAGTTAACTTCCGATAACTCGATATTTAGTCTGTTAAAGTCCGTTAACACGTTAACTGCGAGGAGTCATTCACGGAAGATCACCGCTCCGCGAATGAATTCAAACCGCCATAACTTCAGTCTGCCAATTCCGTCCTCTGCCGCAGTGGAACGGCTCTTCTCTCTCGGCAAGGACATCCTGAGGCCCAAGAGGTCAAGACTGGCAGTTGGGCCTAACTTTGAGAAGTTGGTCTTTCTGAAGGGCAACCAGCACATTGTGTCATAGTCTTTAATAAATGCGCCTAAAATTTAATTTTACCTTTCAGTTCCCGCCATAATAATTCTCTGGTAAATTAAAATTTAGTTAATGGTTAGTGGTTACAAGGGTTTCAAAACATGTAATGAGTACATTTTTTATTAAAAATAAAATAAAAAGTTATTAAGCAAAAAAGTTGCAAAACTTGATAAAAATACAGTTAAATACCTATTTATTGTTGGATTTTGCATAAATAAACATTTTCTATGGGTTTTAAAGCTTTTTTCCTTGATTTTTTTTAAATGTTAGTAAAGAAATAGTTATCGTAACGGATTATCGTTAACTTCCGTTAACTTTGTAGTAAAATTATCGGATTATCGTTATCGGAGTTAAAAATTGGGGTTAACGAATTATCTTTATCGAAGTTAACTTTTTGGTTAACGGTGCCCACCACTGACAGTAACAGAAAAAATACTAATCTTAACTCCCTATGGGGCCGGACTTTTGAAACACCTTATTTATACCGCTGAACAAGTTACAGGCTGGGAATACTGTATCAGTTGAATTAAATTCATGTGCCACTGAAGACAATTGTATATGCCTGTATTGTTATATCCTAATATAGACCTTGCATATACTGAAGCAACTCCTTTATAATCGGTGTAAAGATATATTTGTCCTGTGCACGTTGTATTCTACTTTAAAAATAAAATTACGAAGTGTGCCCCACGAAAGGTGGAAGATGTGTGAGACTGTGTGTGTGTGTGTGTTGTGTGTGTGTGTGTGTGTGGATTCAAGAAACAAATTGTACAAGGCGTTTCTTTCCTTTTTTATTAATTAATTAATTGTCCTACTTATTTATTTACTTATTTATTTTACTTAATTAATATAAAAAACACACAAGTATACCCTTTTTCACATTTGGAACTACGTTTTCTACAGCTCAAATATGAAAATAACTCCCCCTAACTAATTTAAAAAGTGATAATATTTGAATGGGGAATGAATAAACACTGATTCTTCAATAAAAAACATCCGGAAATAATAAATATAGCTCTAAATATTCTTTATTTAAACCAATTTTGTTTTAATAAAAAGGTATTATAACCTTTGGTTAGCTTCCGCCCGAATTGTTCATTCTGACGAAGGTCAAGCTTTTCACTCCACCTGTAGAAGGTAGCAATGTACATATTTACGGATTGATACAAACTTTAAATCGTATATTAACCAGAAAATACAATTTTTTTAACAAAATATTATCCAAAAACTCTTTTCAAAGATTAGTTTGTTTAGTTTAGTTGGCCATTAAATTAACTCTTATTTTCTTTGAGATCTCCATGTTTTTTTAAAAAAACTTAGTTGTTTTTTTTAAAGGAAAGTAAACTAAGGGAATTAAGTTTGTCCAACTTTCATTCAGAGAAAGTTACAAAGATACAAGCTAACAAAGGACCTAAGATCCATTCTCAAGAATACGTAAAGAAAGGAAGTAAAGCAAAACAGCGAATGAAAGTAAAGAATACCAAAAACTTATACCATCTTTACACTTATAAAAACGTGCAAAGTTTTTCACACAGGAATGGTAGTTAGCAGTGGTGGGCACCGTTAACCAAAAAGTTAACTTCGTTAACCGCTAATCCGTTAACCAAAAAGTTAACTTCGTTAACCTTTAATCCGTTAATTCGTTAAACATGTAACGGAAGTTACCGATAAACCGTTAACGTTAACTTTTATTATAAAAAAAATGAAAAACACAATATATATATAATTTAATTTTCCCTCTTCTTCTCGTTCTCCATTTTGTCCATGAGATGCATGTTGCCCTTCATGAAAATTAGCATATCATAGTTTTCATCAGACAGGGATGATCTCTTGGCCCTCAGGATGTCCTTGCCCATAGAGAACAAACGCTCCACTGCAGCACTGGAGGGGATGGCTGTGTTGAACTTGATGAACAAGTCCACCAACACTTGCTCACCCAAGAAGGCAGCATCTGTCAGCAAGTCCTTGGAGTTGGTCTCCAGCCAGGTCTTGACCAAGTTCTGGGCCTTGCCCTTGAGTGACCTGTGGCTTCTGCTGCTCTCTTTTGTCTGGATGACAGCACTGAAGAAGTCATCCTCCTCCTCCTCCTCGTTGTTGCTGCCTCCACTGTTGCTGCCCACTTCGTTGGACTGCTGCTTCATGGAGTACCGCCAGGACATAAAGGGTTAAGGTGAAAACACTCCCATTGTAAGACATCAATTGACTTAATTTATGTCATCAAAGTGACATGAGAATTGAAATCTTACCTGATCAGTTTTATGGTTCTTGAAATGTATCAAGGAGACTACTAATAAGGTACTCACAGACATATTATAAATATACATGACTTACTTGACAACGATTATTTTTAAATATTCACTAGCACAAACATGTTGCGCAAGAGACAGACTGCAAATGAAACGAATGTAGTTATTTGTTGTAATTGTTACATATATATTATTGAAAGTGCCTTAAAATGCTCGTGATATTTCTTGAAAGAAGTTGAAACATTCAACTCAAATGGCAAATCTTTCCGCCTGATTTTATAGTCGACCATGTTTTGCTCAAACCAATGCCATAAATAACTACCATATTTGGTAAGACACAAATTGTGGCGACGGAAACAAATATATCGCCTGATTTTGCACTGCGGAAATGGAAATTCGTTCATCACTATTAACAGTGGCGGATTAATTGCGCACCTGCTCAGCACTGAAAAAATAGAAACTTTTAAACGTTTATTTGTGAATTTTTTGGGTTAACGGACTTGAGTTAACGGAAGTTAAATGTAACGGAAGTTAATTAGTCCGATAATGATTTTCAAAGTTAACTTAAAAGTTAAATCGTTAACGAAAAAGTTAACTTCGTTAATTAACGATTAACGGATTAACGGTTTGTGCCCAGCTTTGGTAGTACTAGCAAAGTATAGAACAGACAAGGCTCTTCCTTCTCCGCCAGAAATTGCTGACAGAAATTGTTGTGAAAATAGATTTATGGGAAAGTAGGAAAACGTGTAATGAAATAGCTTTAGAATTCAGTCATACCAAGTATGCACTTATTTCGTGCATCCAATTACGCATTATCGAAAGTGGAAAATAAAGGATAGCACAAAACACAAAACTACTGAATTTTTTTTACAGGTTTTTTTATTTATTTATTATATACAAGAAATTATAATTTCTTCAATGAATAACCAAAAGCCACCGTGCTGAAGAACTAACAGCTTAAAATTAATTATTTATATTGCCATGCTTCGCACTGGAATTACTTAGATAAGGGAGCACTGATCCAGAAACATCATCTCCAACTGGTCACCACACTCCATTTTAAGAAATCCCCCGAAAGTGTACATCAATCATGTATGTGATTTTTCCACTTTTACGTTTTCAAAAAGAGTTTTACAACGAATTTTATATTTCATATTTCGCATTGGGATTCCCTAGATAAGGGGAGCACTAATCCAGAGGTACCTCCAGCTGGCCAGCACTAATCCAGAGGTACCTCCAGCTGGCCAGCACTAATCCAGAGGTACCTCCAGCTGGCCAGCACCTTCCAGTTTAAGAATTCTACCGATAGTGAACATCATGTTTGTAGCTATTTTTTTTTAACAGAATTTTAATGAACATTTTAAAACTATGAAATTTATTTACCAAACAATTTATGGAGATCCTCGCTTTGATTTCTTTGGAAATCTATCTTTCAACCAATTTATAGGTAAAAAATCCCTTCGATACGTTTGTTTCAAATCTTTTGCCCTTTATTTAATGTTCCCATCATTTAAGAGAGAAGAGAGAGAAGAGAGAGAGAGAGAGAGAGAGAGAGAGAGAGAGAATAAGCATTCGTACAAGGAAATATTTCAGTTATGATTATGGTGTGCATGGTACAAAAGATAAAGGCGAATATAACTAAAATATTTTCTGTTCTAATACTTATGAGAACCATTATATACATTATATAGTATAAGGACTCCATAATTCTCAGGTCTCTTTCATTTTGCAAAGTGGTTAAAACTTTAATCATTTTAACCACTTTAACCACTTTGCAAAATGAAACAGACCTGACAATTATGGAGTCCTTATACTTTATATATATATATATATATATATATATATATATATATATATGGAAATAATTCGCGGAGTGAGCTCTTCAGCGTTTCTTTACATTCTAAAGTAAAATGTTTTACAGTGTGTATCGCTCTCTCTCTCTCTCTATATATATACACACACATATATATATTACACCAGCTAAAATGGGCACTGCGGTGCTGGTGCCTTCGGCCTCAGTAACTGGGAGGGTCACTTATTCGGTCAAAAAACCACAGAAAAGAACGCAGGCCATGAAAATCTTAAGCGTCACAAATCTTGATACAATAAGTTCAGATGTGAAGCTTAAGATTTTTATTGCTGTGTTCTTTTTCTATAGTTTTATTGACCGAATAATCGAACCCTCAGTAATTGGGGGTGCAATTATTCGGTCAATAAAACTATAGAAAAGAACATGGCAATAAAAATTTTAAGGCGCTGCAGTAAAAAGTTGAAACAAAGCAAAACGCATTTATTTCTATGTTCAGAATCTCCCAATATTAAATACATGGCGTCTACAGACGGACCGACAGTGCCACAAATGGGTTAAAAAACGGTCAAAAACCAAAAATAACAAATTTAAGTAAATTCTATTAAAACCATTTCCACGTCAAAATAAAACACTTCTATTTACTGATTTAAGTATTTTAAATTTTATTCTCTTACATTAAGGCAAGAAAAATCTACGAAATAATATACATTGTCTTAAAATATCTTGGAGGGGACAAAATATGTTTGTTCTAACAACTTACTTGAAGTTACTATATCACAAAAAATTGTCTGTAGTTTCATGTTCTGCTTTAGTTCTATTGAAAGAATAAACAGTTTAGAACATTTTCATGCATATTTTTTATTGAAAACTAAAAAGATAGCATTAATTAAAACAACTATGGCAATATCATAGATTACAGATTAAATTGTTATCTAGAAAATGTGTAAAATTAGCAAAACAAAAAATGGGGGATTTTGGGGAATGTAATTTTTGTGTTAAACATTAATGCAACCTTTAAGTAAATCAAAGAAACAAAACTTTTTGAGACTATTTGCGACTTTGCGTGTTAGAACATGTTTTTCATGTATTAACTAACATTGCAAAATTTGAATCTTATTGTCGAAAAGCTGCTACGACTATTGTAAATTTATATCCATGGTATAAAATTCCTGCTTCAGTACACAAAGTACTTCTACATGGAGGTTTGGTGATGAAAAATCATCTATATCCAATGGTTCTTATTCAGAAGAATGCCAAGAATGTCTACATAAAGTAATAAGCAATGTTCGTCCCCATCATTCCAGAAAAACATCTCGACTGAATACTATGCAAGATCAAATTCATTATCTTTTAGTATCGAGCGATCCAGTCATTAGTACAGTTCGAAAAAAGAATAGAAACCCCAAAAAGAGAGTGAAATATTAGAGAATTTAAATATTAGTTCTGATGAGGAAGATATGTTCTAAATATGAAGTTTTTGTAATTTTGTTTACACTATTTACACTTTTTTTCATATCAGTTGTCACACTTATTTTGGGGGAATTAATTTCATAAACTTTAAGAGGTATTACGATGTTTTTTATTTACCCCTGTAGTGAATACTCTTATTTTAGTTTCAAGATAAATGTTAATTTTACCGTCTTGAATTTCGGAATAGTTATAAATTCATTTTAAATTAGTTACCCCATTATATTTTCCACCTTTGGTACTGTCGTAGTTTCGCCTAACGGACTCAATACGGCTAGTGAGATAATCACTGGTTGGCACTTAACTAGCGGCAGTGCTTATGGCTACATCATCCAGGTTAACCTATACCGGATAGATGCGCTACGGTCCCAAGCCGTAGCTTGCCTAGGCCAACGACGACGACGACGTAAACCAACAATTGGTGACCCCGGAGCTGGATTACCCCTTTTACCCGAACGACTAGGACTAGACTGTAATGTCGTTCGTGCCCATCACCCCCTTCACCCGAGCGACTAGGACCAGACTGTAACGTCGCTCGTGCCCTCTGCCCATCACCCCCTTCACCCGAGCGACTAGGACCAGACTGTAATGTCGCTCGTGCCCTCTGCCCCTCACCCCTGCCCGTGCGCTCTGTGCCTGCGCTCGTCTCAACCTCCACTCCTTCGTTGGGAACTTGTCGTCTTGCTTGTACGTTAGCAAGCATAGGAGAAGATGCCTGACGACGCTGGTGCCATCTCCCACTTGAGCGTAAAGCTCCCCGTCTTCTGGCCGGGTGATCCATTTATTTGGTTCCACCAAGTGGAATCACAATTCAACTTGGGAAGGATCACCACTAGCAGGACGAAATACGATCATGTTTTGTCCTCTCTACCAGCGAGCATCATCTCTGAAGTCCGTGACGTCATCGTATCTCCTTCCACGAGTGAGGACCCGTACAACGATCTGAAGTCTGCCATCCTGCGCCGCACCACTGTCTCCGAGCGTGAGAAACTACATCAGTTAATCTCAAAAGAAGAACTTGGAGACCGTAAGCCCACTCAAATGCTGAGGGCTATGCAGTGCGCTCTAGGCGAACGCGCACAAACCTTCGATAAGGACATCTTTAGACAGTTGTTCTTGCAGAAACTTCCTCCATCAGCTCAGCGTGTCTTGGCCACTATGGATCCTGCTACTCCAGTTGATAAACTAGCAGAAACTGCCGACAAAGTAGATCAAATAATGTTTTAAACAATAGATGTGTATAGTGATTAAAATGAAACCATACTTATTTTAGTATGTCATTTGACAAAATCTGCAAAACATAGGCCTAATTAACAATTATCTGTTTAGTATATTTTTAGTAATTTGAGAAACTTAAGAAACTACAGTAGGTCATAACCTATTGATTTGGAATATTATTATTATTTATAGAAAAATCACTCAATATGTCACCATTACATATATACAAAAGGTACTAAAAATAATTTTTTATTAAAATAAATCATAATTAAACATTTCAACTACATAAAACTAAGTATAGTTGAAAAAAATAATTTTGGCCGTTTTTTAACCCATTTGTGGCACTGTGGATCGCGACGGACAGAACTGCATTTTTATAGTATATATATATATATATATATATATATATATATATATATATATATATGGTGGTGTAGAGGCGCCTAGGTGGTTAGTGTGGTTAGCGTCGCTGACTACGAATCCATCGGCCGCGGTTCGAGAGTCGAGACCCGGTGACGGCAGCCGACGCGCAGCAAAACCCAGCTGTTCATCCTTCCACAAATAAAGAAAGTGGTTGGTAGATAAATGGGTACCCTGGGTGGCCTAGTGGTTAAGACGAATGGGCTGCTGGTGGGGCGTGGTTCGGATTCCACGTTAAACTGTAGGTCTAAAGTGGAGTGAAAAGCTTGACCTTCGTCAGAATGAACAATTCGGCCGGAAGCTAACCAAAGGTTATATATACACCTTTGGTTAGCTTCCGCCAGAATTATGTGTATATATATATATATATATATATATATATATATATATATATATAATGTGTGTATGTATGTATCTATGTATGTACATGCATATACAGTATATTAGTTTATTACAGTTTTCAAGCATTGTGCTTCTGTATTGACACACTGCCAACGCAAACTCTCGTCTTTGTCTTTCATCTGGTTCTTTCTTTCATGCTGGAAGTTCATTTAGCTTGTACCGAAGAAGGGTGACAACTTTCAACCCTTCAATTATCGTCCAATTGCCTTGATTTCTTGCCTTTCTAAAGTTTTTCAATCTATCCTTAATAAGATATTATGAATCTTTTTAATAGGAAGATTCTTAAACACCTTTTTACTCACAATCTTCTTTCAGATCGTCAGTATGGGTTCCGCAAGGGACGCTCTATTGGCGATCTTCTTGCATATCTCTCTGACTCATCCTCCTTTCAGGATCTTGGTGAAACTCTTGCTATTGCGCTAGACATATCAAACGCTTTTGATAGAGTCTGGCACAAATCCTTAATTTCCAAACTGCCTTTCTTCGGCTTCCACCCTTCTATCCGTGCTTTCATCTCTGATTTTGTTTCTGGGTGATCGATAGCTGCGGTTATAGATGGCCATTGTTCTTCTCTTAAAGTTATTAACAGTGGTGGTCTTCAGGGTTCTGTCCTGTCACCCACTCTTTTCTTTTACTTATCAATGATCTTTTAAGTTACACTTTCTGTCGTATCCACTCCGATGATGCCGATGATTCCACCTTCCACTTCTCCATCCGCTTCATAAAGCGTCCTTTTCAACAGTCGCTCTATACTTCGCCAGAGACAGACATGGTACACTTGACCTCTGATCTTCCTACTAATTCTGAATGAGGGAAAGAAAATCCTTCCTTTATCTGTCTACTCGTTGCAGTCTTGCACACGACTGTCCCTTTATCTTCAACAATATACAACTCAATCTTTCCTCTTCTCTTAACATTCTTGGTGCTCCCTTTCCTAGTGGAAAGATCACATATATTCTCTTCCTAAAACAGCTTCAAAGAGGTTAGGTATCCTGTACCGGCTCCGCAGTTTCTTTACTCCTACTCAGTTGCTGTCTCTGTACAGGAGTCTTCCCCGACCCTGTATGGAGTAGGCTTCTCATATGTGGTGTGGTTCAACCCACACAACTCTATTTGACCGGGTGGAATCAAAGACTTTTTGTCTCATCAATTCCCCGCCTCTTACTGACTGTCTTCAGTCCCTCTCTCTCTTCGCCGCAATGTTGCCTCACTCTCTCTTTACTGTCGCTATGAAAACGGACACTGCTCTTCTGAACTTCGTAGTTATATGTCTCCTCTTTTAAGGAGAGCTTGCAGTACCAGACTGTTGACACATTCTTATCCCTTTTCTGCCCATCTCTCTAACACAAGAGGGTGAATCAGTATTCTCAATCTTTCATTTACTCAACCGATCAACTCTGGAACAGTCAACCTTAGTTCATCTTTACACCCGTCTATGATCTCCAATCTTTCAAACGCGGAGTGTCCAGGCATCTCGAAAACTTTGGACTTTGATTTTGGCTCTCTTCTTCTCCTTCTGATGGGGGTGGAGACGTTTCCGCATGCGTCCGCCCTTGGCGCCTTCTCCTTGCATACAAAAAAAAAAGGGTTCCCAATAATTTAAAGAAAAACTAGATCAAAATTGACTCTTAAAAATGTCAACTCAACTTAATTCAAAATTCGAAAATCTCCGTCAAAAATTGCGATTTCTATTTATGTATTTATTTATGTATTTATTTATTATTATTATTATATTATTATTATTTTATCGGGTGTGAATGCAGTTTTAGAGTTTTATTTTATGTGGTTCAAAACTATTATTATTATCATTATTGTTAGTTATTATTATTACTATATATATATATATAAGTCTTATATATATATAATATATATATATTCTGAAGCAACCTGCAGGAAAATATGAAATATCCACTCCGAGTATTTTCGAGTATATTTTATTCGAGTATATTTTATTTCAAAAAAAGAGGTTCACGCATTTAATGTGAATCTCACCCATATATATATAGAGTGTATGTATATATATATATATATATATGTGTGTGTGTGTGTGTGTGTGTGTGTGTGTGTGTGTGTGTAAAATTAATCTGCTGAAGCTGTTGAACGGATGGTCGTCAGTGGAGTAAAAATGCAAGCTCAAAATGTTTTTGAATCTTTCTTCGAATAACATTGACGACCATATTTATATATATATATATATATATATATATATATATATATTGTGCCTCGGTGGTGTAGTGGCTAGCGTCGCTGACTACGAATCCATTGACCCTGGGATCAAGACCCGGTGACGGCAGGCGGCGCTCAGCAAAACCCAGCTGTTCATCCTTCCACACAATAAAGAAAGTGGTTGGTAGATAAATGGGTACCCTGGGTGGCCTACTGGTTAAGACGATGGGCTGCTGGTGGGGCATGGTTCGAATTCCACGTTAAACTGTAGGTCTAAAGTGGAGTGAAAAGCTTGACTTTCGTCAGAATGAACAATTCAGGCGGCAGCAAACCAAAGGTTAACCAAAGGTGCGTGTATATATGAGAGACCAACGCACGGAACGACAACGAGGTTAACAAGGTGTGTGTATGTATATATATATGTATATATATATATACACACACTGTGTATATATAAAATTTCGTTATTGATAAAATAAAAAAAAAACATTTTTGAACGGAAACTTTTGCCTCCCAATTTTATTTATAAAAAGAATTAAGGACAGTTCATACGGAAGCATACGCACGACAGGACAACACAAACGAAGCGTAGCTGTAAAGCCGAGACCATGATTCAGGAAAACTTTGTACTGTAACTGTGGTGGACAACTGCGTTTCACGAATCACATCCATGAATGGATATAGATCTACACAAAATGGTACTTATATCTATTGGAAGAGTTTGGTAATTTGGTGTACTTATAAAGCGGCTTTCAGACTAGTGAAAATTGCCGTACCTTGTCTGTTTCAAATAGATTAATAGACTGTGTTAATTTGCCATTATTTGAATAAAAAAAAAGGTATTTCTCTCGCGAATCGGGAGTGCATCCATCAAAATGAACGATTTTATGCGTATCTTCTATTCCAATGTAGTATTTATGTTTGTTTACGTAGTTGTACGATTGTATCCAATGGACCAAAGATTACATGACGGTTACATGACAACACTATAATTGACGTAGATCGCACCTCATTTGAGTGTAAAATGCGTTATAATTGTAACGTATTGGTTCCTAACCATTGGTCCACGAGTGGTCCTTACCTGTCTGCGAACCAATAATCTAAATTTAGAACTTATATATATATATATATATATATATATATATATATTTGGTAGCCTGGTTGGAATAGAAGTTTCGTACGTCGATCTCTTATCGCACGGAGGTCAAGCTCGCTCTCTCTCTCTCTCTCTCTCTCTCTCTCTCTCTCTCTCTATATATATATATACCAAATATCCAATAATGATACTCCAGTAGTCAAAAAAAAAAAAAGAATATTATCGTTTCAAATCCAAAATAACTTTGACACGAGAGGGTCAAACACAGATTAGAAAACCAATTAAATCTTCATACTGGGAATATCCCCCGGATCTTTGGAACAACTTTGACCAGGAAGTTGAAAAGTCATCCCCATTAAAAATCCCCTCAAAAATGGTGAAAGATAAATTTGTTCAATCTTACGAATCTTAATACGGTAGCTTCATTTCTCCTACAACTCATCCTTCTCTGTAGGCCTTTGTTTGATTTGTATTTAATCTCTTATTTTCATATTTTATACGTGATACATTAAGTATAGTTATAAATCTATAAAGGACTAGTGTATAATGTATCTAAGCCATGTATATGAAGTTAAGGCGATCGTGTTAATTTTCATACGCTCCCTCTTTCATACGCGATCTACTCCGTCTTCCCAAACCCCTAAACCAGTGATTCCTAATCTCGGGTCGCGGGGTTCTCAAGTAGGGTCGCGAAGGAAGGGTCACTATATTCACTAGTTCTTAATTCAGTTTATATTTACATACATATTTAAATTTTAGCATAAGTCTGAGGGTCGGGAGGTCCTTTTGGTGGCCAATTTAGGGTCGCAGCAAAAAAAAAAGTTTGGAACCACTGCCCGAAACAAACAATTATTTTATATATAATTAAAAAACGTTTAAGTATTTGTTTCTGTCATCAAAGAATAAATCTTGTTTGCAAATGTCAGTTCTGTTCAAATTTCAGAAAGAATTTATAATTGGTAGGGAAACTAATCGAAAAAGACGAGTGCAACGTAAACTGTCATTGGGTCAATTTTATTTTTATTTTATACTAGCCATATTTTTTTTTTCCAACCAATTATGAATTTCTGGATTTCAACATTTTTTTTTTCTAAAAGAAATTAAATTTCTATATAATATATGTATGTATGTATGTATGTACAGTATGTATGTACATGTATGATTTCCTTTGAAGTTATCAACCTTGATCAACAATGAAATTATAATAACAAAAAGATGGAACAGATTTGAGATTTAACAATGGTGGAATTCTTATCCTTTTTGATTTATAAAAGTCAAATCATGCAAATTTATTGACAAAATATAAAAATGTTATTTTTATTTCAATATCATTACGTGACAACATATAAGATAAGATAAAAGAATGCAATTCAATTTTCGGTAAATGTTTTTTGAAAATATTGTTGTTGACTTTGTAAATGTTGTTGAAAAGTGATAAAATCAAATGAATCTCAGTATGCGCGAAACATCAATTTCGTAGAATGTCCTTGAATAGGGGTTTGTTTTGCTTGCTAAAGTCCGTTCAGCTTTTCATCATTTCATGTTTTTGTTACGGAGAATCTGTAACTAGGGATTTCATGAAAGGTTAAGTCGTGATATTTTCGTTAGTTTTAACGAAAATATCACGACTTAACCTAACCAATCGTCAAAGGCGTACAGTTGACCTAACCGGGCATTCAATTAACCTGTATTTAAATACATTTCAAATACTTTGTAATTGTACACACATAAGCCATTGTATACACATGTAATTGTGTACACACACACACACACACACACACACCCTTGCGGATCATAATTCGCTTACTTGCTGCAGCCATTGGTCTTTACAAGCACAAGGCTTTCGAATAATTGGTCGGATAATTTTCCTCTCTTAAGGGAATGAGTGATACCTGCAAAGGAAAACAGTCATTCTACCGGTGCTGAAGAAGGCAGTGTAGTATTGAACCTTATGAACATAGATCGAACTAATGGATGATTGTGCCGACTCTTGATGTTGGTATCGGGATCCTTCAGATACGTTAAAGCTTTCACTTCCCCTGTTCCAGATCTAGAACTATTTAATGCTTTCTTATCGAAGGGAAAATAATCACCATGATCGGACGAGTCAGGCGAGGAGTCGTTACCATCTTGGGAGAAGCCTGACACTGCTACCATAAAGGCATCTCGCACAGATGAAGTTTTTGCTTGAACATCCCAATTTCCTTTCAATAAGTAATACAACCAATCTTACTGTTGCCTCAGGCACGACTGACTCGTAACAGGCCTGGTAATCTAGGTGGCTCTGCCACAATACATGATTGGCGTTCACTAAATGTATTTGTAAAATGTATTTAAAATAAGTATTTATAAATACTAAATACTTCTCAAGTTTATTTAAATACGTATTTAAATACAAGCTCCAAAATATATTTAAAATACAGTATTTAAATATGTATTTGAGTAATGTTAAATACATTACTGCCCATCTCTGATTTAGAGTATATCTGATTATGGTTAGCAAACTAAACTAATGAAGCTAAACAAGGCGAGAGAAAGTTGGAATAAAAATTGTTCGCTTTAAGCAGGAGGAGAAATAACACTAGTATAAATACAATAGTTTTAAGCTGTTTATCGGACAGACATCACATTTGGTCATTATTTTCAAACCGAAAATAGTACAATAAATAATTTGTTCATAAACTCCTCATAATATGTTAACACAATATGAGAATATTACATCGCTATTTCGGTTCGTCTTTTGTAACTAAAAATAATTATGTTTTGTACTAAAATATGAAAGCGATAAATTGTACATATATTTGCAGTATAGTTGTTAATATGGAATGAACTAATGAGAGGTACATATGAACGTGAGAAAAAAAGGTTTGCTAAGAAATAAAATTCATGGAAAAATGAACATCTAAAAATTCAGCAACTATTTAGAATTGACTGGAAGAAAATACTCTTACCAGAATTATTGGTCAGAATATTTTCCAACCACTTATAAAATACGTGCTGAAATTTTTAATTTTTGGCATTTTTCATAGATTCTTCTGCAAAACTTATTTCCACAACTGTATCTTCTAAATTAATATAATCATAAAATTTAATATTAAACCAAAGAGAAGTGACAACTTATATTTACAACTCAAAATGCAACAAGTAAAATGAGAAGTGAAAACTAAGGTACACATGTTTGCTGTATAAATTAGACGTATGAAACTTATCGAACCGTGAATTTAATATTTTATACAAGTACCCCATAAAACTGCTTGTTGGAATATAGAAAACGACTTATATTGAAGTAATACTATTATAATTGATTTTATAAATGGTGACCTCAGTCCACAGAGGAGAATCAGTGTATCAGGTCATCTCATAAGTAATGTCGTTTTTTAGATCGGAATTTGAAGGACTAAAAAAAACTCAACTGAAACTTTTTAATCTAGTATATATTTTCCATCGGAATCAGTGACACTCTGCCAACGTCCTACAAGCTTTTCAATGCCATGTTTATAAAATTCAGGCGGTTTTGAGGCAAAAAACGTACAAAGACTGGTGTGCAGGTCATCTAAAGAAGTATACTGTTTCCCGTCAAGATAGTTTTGCAAACTCCTGAAGAGATGATAATCTGAAGACGCAAGGTCTGGAGAAAATGGAGGATGTGGAAGTTTTCCCACCCAAGCTCCTCAATTTTTGCGGAAGTGATCCGAGCGGTATGAGGACGTGCGTTGTCGTGGTGGAACACGATTCCTTTCCGATTAACCAAAGAAGGTCTCTTTTCTTTTAGTGCAGTGTTCAATCGATCCAGTTGATTTGGTTTTGGCTATGGTGTCGCTGGTTCTCCGGCACAAACCCACTGTCGACGGCGCTTAACATTCTGGTACAGAATCCACTTTTCATCACCAGTCACTAAACGGTGCAAAAACGGATCTTGGAGTTCACGGGAATGAAGAGCTGTGCTAATGTTTACCCGCACCCTCAGATTGTCGACCGACAATTCATGTGGCACCCATTTTCCTAACTTAGGCACTTTCCCGAGTTGTTGCAATTGTCGATGGATGGTGGACGGGGATGAATTGAGTTTCTGGGCCAATTCTTCGACAGTTGTTGAACAGTCTACTTCAAGTGCGGCTAACAGCAGGTCATCATGAAACTCAGCAGGGCGTCCAGAGCGTGCTGCATCTGTCAAACAGCAGTCACCATTCCTAAACGTTTGAAACCATCTTTGACATTTCCTCACATGCAGAATATCGTTGCCATAAACGTCCTGAATGTTTCGCGTTGCTTCAGTAGCACTATTCCCTTTTTTGAACTCGTAAAGCATTATATGCCTGATATGCTCTTCTGATACCGCCATGTTTATGAGGGGTTCACATAAAGCAAAACACACGTCTTCACTGGTCAAGGTCTGTAAAGTATGTAGCGAAACACGATAGATCTCCTCTTAGATATAACCTTCGGAAAATTTATGCTTAAACCGAGTAGGACTAGTTTAAACTTAATCTATCCTAAAAAACGACATTACTTATGGGATGACCTGATAAGATTGTAATAACAAATGTTACATTTTTTTAAAAAAAATTGCTACTTTTAAAACTAGATGTAATAATAAATTTTATTATACATAATTATAAGATGGTTACATTTACTATATTTACAATATTCATACTACAAAGTCACAGTATTGCCCCACCGCTCCAAAAATTTTCTAGCCCCTCCAAATTTAGAAGTCTAACTGCCTGCCTAGTTTGAACCATCCAAGCATCAAACGTATTTGCTTGAAATTATCATAATATATAAGAATATACAATATGTATAATGGTGACATTTCGCTTCATTTCTTTATTCACAAAGCTGATAAGAATTTACATATAATTTAAGAGTCTACATAGATCAGCATATAATTTTCATTATTACAACACACATATTGTATAAACTGCCTTTAGAAAGCGGACGCGCTTTACAGGCTGAAATCTACTATTTAGCTACAATCACAAAATTTTTGCCAGTATATAAAGACTTAAGGACTAATGAGAACTTAGAAATATATTAATTCAGTCACCACATCATTTTGTTTTAGAAATCAAAACAATGATTATACGTAGTTCATTCATTACAGTGATGCAACGAAGAAAATATGATAATATAAGGAAAAATCAAAAGCGAACAACAATATCTGAGAATTCATTTTGAATGAGAATTTAGTTTCTTATGGGATAGAGGATAGCTACGTCGTTGGCACGTCCTACAACCAGTAGCGGATTATAATAGAGGCAAAGGGGGCATTTGCCCCCGGCCCCAGATGCTGACCGGCCCAAAGATGCTGACCGACCCCAAGAAACTATGTAAACGCTATAATCTACCGTTGAAATAATTGGTCGACCGTGAGGAAGAAAAAAAATTCTAGATTCCGCTTCTACAAAACCTAGTTTAGTATTCCATTTATGTGAACAAAGTATACATTTTCTGTAATCACATCTTTGTTTTTGTTTCGTTTTCTGTTGATCGATCCCAGTCAGCTGATCACATCACTCATGTATGATGTATCAGGTAAAGAATTGTGTTTTTTAGTGTTTTTCTAGTGACACCGGCCCGAAAATATTAATTGCCCCTGGCCCTAACAATGCTTAATCCGGCCCTTCCTACAACCGCTTCTCAAAAGACCACCAATGCCAAGGGATATTATCAGTGCTTTGACTTAACTAGTTACTCGGTAATCGTTACTTTTTGTTAGTAAATGTAACGGTAACGAGATACAGGCCGAGTAATTGTAACTGTAACTAGTTACAAAATATTATAAAGATTTGTAACTTCTAGCAGTTGCTTTTTTCTGTGAAGCAAAAAGTCATTAGCTACATTTTTCACAAGCTCTGATTGATTGTGCACAGTGTAAGTTTATTGACGACATATATCTAATGCTAATATGATAAAATCTTGCTGAATATTTGTTAAATCGCAATCAGTTTGAAACAAATGAACAATCTTGGCAAGTATCACTTCTCACGGAATTTACTTTTATCAAGATCAGATACTTGCTAAAATCAGAAAAAATGTTGAAAGCAACTTTTGAAGAAGCTAGTAACTAGTTACGTTTTTGGAATAACAACTACTAACTTGTTACTTTTTTGAAGCAGTAACTAGTAACTGTAATTAGTTACATAGAAAAGTAACTGTCACACAACACTGGATATTATGCCTAACCTAGTCTAAATTACACGTTAAGCTGCAAGTTTCTTGCTTTTATCTTTTTGAGTAATATCAATTTTCTGCTTTTGGGTCCAACAAGTGAAATAGAACACTGATTGATCTCTGAAAAAGAAAATAATGTGATTATGTGCTCCTGATTATGAATTTCATTTTTAAAATGAATCCGTAATAGTAAAAAAGAAATAAGGTTTAATCATAATATACAGTAGCTTAGATTAAACCAAACCCATTTACTTCCTTTTCATTGTAACATATTTTTTGTAGTTACCTAATAAGACAAAATTACTTTTACTTTTCATGTATAGGGTGGGCCAAAGCCAAAAGTCAACCGACAGTTATTCATTAATAGTTTACTTTCAACTGTCGGTTGACTTTTGGCCCCCCCTGTATATAGACGATTGGCAAAAGTAAATAGACAATTTCAGTTTTTTCCATAGTTCTTGATTTGATGGTAAACGTCAATAAATAATAACACATTTATTAAATCAATATATTTAAAGTCGTGTTGGTTTCTTCTTTGCGTTAAGTAAAGCTGAAAGACACACACACACACACACACACACGCGTTCTGGCATTCCACTGATGACCTTTGCCATTTGCTCTTGAGGATAATCATCGTGGTGTCTATTTACTTTTGTCAACCCTCTGTAGAGTTAGAGCGATCATCGTCGTCAATTTTTAGCAGTACAGTACTTACGTTCCAAAATTTTCACTTTTTTCTAACGTTTGTGGTAATTCACTGCCGAAAGTTTCCGGAAGGAGGAAGGTTAACAACCCAGAAATAATCGCGAGCACTCCAAAAATGAAAAGAGGAAGAGGTCTGTAAATTTTACCCTGTGGTAATAAAGAAATAAAGAAATACAAATCAAGAAGCGAAATTAATATGAAATCTTAAGTCTCGGAAGGCACCTTTGTTTTGGTTGGAAAATGGTGTTTCAATCGATTTTATGGGTGTCAATATTTAATAACGGTACTCTGTAAAGATCAACAATTATTAAACTTGAAAATGTAACGAAGGAAATTTATCTCTGTGTTAATTGTTAATTAATGGCTTTATTCTTTACTTATTTAATGAATTGCCACAGATTACACTAAAAATTTCGTGACCGGACAGCTCATACCAGGACAACACATACCCGGACAACTTATACCGGACAACTCAGACCCGGACAACTCATACCTAGGACAACTCATACCTAGGACAACTCATACTCTCTTCAACAATTACCACCCCAATGTTGATCTTTTCATCTATATCCACCCCGAAAGTTTAAACTCTGCAAATTAACCAAAATAAGATAAGAAAACAATAACAACAAATTTATTATTTATTGCAAACGGTAATTATGTATTTTATCCCACTCAGTCATTTTACACACCAAAATACATTTTTCTAGTAGTATTTGATGTGATTTGTTCAAATATGACCTCCATTTCCGTCGGAAATGAGATCCAACAAAGTTATAGTACTTTGAAATTTGGCTCATTTTCAAGGGAAATGGAAGTCAAAATCTAAGCAAAACACATCAAATATTACTAGGAAAATGTATTTTGGTATTAATTAACCTAACCTAACCTTACCTAACCTAACCTAACCGTGGCTAAACGAGCCTAACCCTGGCTAAACGAGCCTAACCCTGGCTAAACGATCCTAACCCTGGTTAAACGAGCTCTCGTCTGTATCCACCACCTAATCCATAATAAGGTAATACTCTAGGCTCGTTTAGCCAGGGTTAGGCTCGTTTAGCCAGGGTCAGGATCGTTTAGCCAGGGTTAGGCTCGTTTAGCCAGGGTTAGGCTCGTTTAGCCACGGTTAGGTTAGGTAAGGTTAGGTTAGGTTAATTAATACCAAAATACATTTTTCTAGTAATATTTGATGTGTTTTGCTTAGATTTTGACTTCCATTTCCTTGAAAATGAGCCAAACTTCAAAGTACTATAACTTTGTTGGATTTCATTTCCGACGGAAATGGAGGTCATATTTGAACAAATCACATCAAATACTACTAGAAAAATGTATTTTGGTGTGTAAAATGACTGAGTGGGATAAAATACATAATAACCATTGCAAACATATAATAAATAGAGAACCATTATTTACATAGATAAAATTTGAATGCCCCGTTAGGTCAAATGTACGCCCTTGACGATTGGTTAGGTTTAGTCGTGATATTTTCGTTAGTTTTAACGAAAATATCACGACTAAACCTAACCAATCGTCAAGGGCGTACAGTTGACCTAACTGGGCATTCAATGAACCCAACCGGGTATTCAGTTGACCTAACCGGGCATTCAATGAACCTAACTGGGCATATATATAATATATATATATATATATATATATATAACTTGCATGAATTTTAAATGTTTAAATGTAATTTTTAATTTTACAAAATAAATGTTTTCATTAATTTTAAAAATAAATGTTTTCATTTCAAAATGTTTTCATTAATAACTTGCATGAACTCTAAATGTTTAAATTTAATTTTAATTTTACAAAATAAATGTTTTCATTAATTTTTCATTTTTTTTTCTGGTCCTATGTATGAGTTGTCCTAGGTATGAGTTGTCCTAGGTATGAGTTGTCCTAGGTATGAGTTGTCCGGGTATGAGTTGTCTGGGTATAAGTTGTCCTGGTATGAGCTGTCCTGGTATGAACTGTCCTAGAACCTAAAAATTTACTCTACTAAAATACCGTGTACTCATCGCGTCCTAATACGTTGTGTATGAATCCCTTTCAGGTTTGTAATACCACGTACGAGTGCTGCTTTTATGAATTTTCGAGGGTATAAATTATCAGGAGTTTTCCATCTTATACTCTGAAACTTTGTAAATTATATGTTTATGATGATATATGGTGATGAATTACTGATGATTTGAATAAAGTAATTTAATCTTTATTTAAATGATGATGATGTACAGCTCTATGCAAAACTTTGGGTATCCCGACTGAAATGTTTTCAGTTCGCTAACATTTTTGGATTTCTTCCGTAGACCGCTCACTTCAGATATCCCGAGAGACGGTTCATGATAATGAGGTCCGGGGACTGAAAGCCCACATTTTTTAATGTGGTACAGTTTCTTTAATTACATATGGTAATCTGACTATTATAGGAAAAACACTTCTTACCAAATTTGCAACAAAAGGAGCAAGAATTCCTCCGAATCTGGCTGACATTGAGCAAGATCCCAAACCAACGCTTCTGTGAGAGGTTGGGTAGATTTCTGCGGTGTAAAGGTAGATCACTGAAAATCCGGCAGATATTCCAAATTTTCCTGCCATACTAAATATTATTACTAACCAATTCATATCTGTAAAAACAATACAATTACTGTGGTTTGACTGAAAAATAAATAATAATAATTTCTTGTCATCTGAAAGACATCTTTTCAGAATGATTTTTTATGTATATATTATGTACTACAGAAGGATTATACTATAACCAGTAAATAAATAAATATAAAACTTTTCCTGACTGTGGTACTACAGATTTAGTTTAAGCTATCTACATACAGCTGATATGGTGTGGTGACGGACTTTCTCTTAACCGAAAGATGCTCCAGTGGAATGTAAAGCCTCTCCTATGCCAGTCAACACCACCTAGTGGTAGTATTGGCTTTTTACAAACGGATCTCTGGCTTTGCGCGAACACCCAGTGCCCTAAGTACTAGGCTCTTGAGCCAGAGACTAAGGTTGAAGTCCGCGATAACAACCTCTGGCAGAAAGCAACGGAAAGCCACTGCTGTATTTAATGTGAATCAGGAAAGTCAGATGGACTGGATCAGGGAAACTGATGGCAGATGAAATCACAATGATTTATTGTGGAAGGGAAAAATATGAGAAAGGAGTGGATGTATTGAGAGACAAAGGAATCTCAAACTGCCTTTATGGATACTGAGCGGTCTCAGGCAAACCACTTGAAATCACAATCACTATATGCATCGAATGCTGATAGTTCGGAATAAGAAATTGGCAAAGTTTTACGAAGAACTAGACTGCAAACCACAGGAAATAATGATTGTTATGGGAGATCTAAATGCAAATTTTGGAAAAGGAAGAGAAGATAACATCATCGGTCCACATGGATTGGGGGATCAGGAATGTTGAGTCCAAAAATGGGTAGAATGTTGCAAAACATAGGACTAGAATAGCAAATACCTGGTTTAAACAATACGCAAGAAGAATCTGAACATGGCAGAGTTCAGGGGACGTCGCTCGCAACCAGATCGATTATATTGCAATCAAGAGACGGTTCTGAAACCTAGTGCTAAATTTCAAGGCCAATCCAGCAGCAGACTGTGGTAGCGGCCATGCTCCAGTAACTTGTAAAATGAGAGAAACTTAAAGAATATGAATAACAAACTGCAAATTTAACCCTAAAAGGACGACCGCTACATATTGTTAACCTTTCAAATACACGCATTCATAACTTGACCCTACAAACAACTCCGGCGTTAAAGGGTTAAATATACTCGTAATTCTGTTAAAAGCTAATAATGACATCAACCAGAAATATGCAGCAGACGTGAAGAATAGATTTAATCCACTAGAAGTGTTGGAAGAGGAGAGAAAGAGGCGAATGGAACCAAGAGCCAGTAGGCTAGACGAAGAGATAATAGACAGAAATGGGAAAATTTTAGGGTTGCCCTTTTCGAGACAGCAAAAGCAATTATTTCCAAGAAGAAAGCTAAACAGCATCGGGTGGCAGAGGAGATAGTAAACTTGATGGAGGGGGGACAAAAATTTGAACAGATATATTCAGAGGTACAGGACCATGGATAAAGAAATGAAAAGGAAATGTAATGAAACCAAGAAGGCTTGGTTAAACCAACAGTGTGAAGAAATTGAGAATTTAAACAACATAGATACAAGAATATTCCACGGTAAAATATAGGAAATACCTGGAAAATCCTCATGCATGGGCAGAAGTTGTTTGGAAACAAAAGACGGAACAACAGTTATGAGAAAGCAAAAAAGCATGAAGAGGTGGGGAGAGTACGAATATATCAAAGAATTCTTTGAAGATGACAGAAAAGGAAAACCAGAAACTAAAAGAATACTGGTGGACCACCAAACATGAAACAAGAGACTGAGAAGGGTATACAAAAGATGAAGACCGAGAAAGCGACAAATCCAGATGGTGTAGCTACAGAAATGTTCCAGTCCATTGAAGAATTTGGCATAGACAAAGTTACAGAAGTTTCAAACAGATCTGCGTCACAGGACACATACCAAACGACCTGAATAGATCAGTATCCTTAGCTCTACCAAAGAAAACAGGTGCAACGGAGTACGAACTTCAAAGAACGATGAGTCTGATGAGTTATGTTACAACAGCCATATTAAACGTGACCACAGCAAAACTAAGAAATAAAATCAACCCAGAGATTGTAGAGGAACAATATGGTTTCGGGGAAGGAAAGTGAACAAGAAATGCACTCTTTATCGTAAGGAATATAGGGGAAGGAGTCGTTGAGGTGCGGAATGATGCTTATGTCTTTTTCATAGATTATGCTAAAGCTTCTGATAAAGTGAGGCATGAGAAATTTTTCAAGATGTTAGTGGTACTGGATATTGACTGGAAAGACCTTCCATTTGATCATAAATCCTTATTGAGGATAGACAGGTGCAATAAGACTGAAAGGAGATATTAGTGGATGGAAACAGATAAAGAGGGGAACCATGACCGTCGTCTGCAACGGAAACGGCGCCTGATTAACTGACTGACATAGCAAAGATGCTTATATCTAGTCAAGCAACGCTTATACAAAGTTTCATATGCTTTTGTGAAATCGAGGAAAAGCCAGTGAAACCATTTATTTAGGAAAGATACCACAGCAATCAAAGTTTTCAACTTCACACTTAAAGCCAGTGAGCTCAAATTTGTAAAGCTGCACTCAAAATCTAAGTGGTTTGCGAGCTTAAAGTAAATGTTATGGATCTCACTGGCTTAAAAGCTGTTGTTCAAAATCTTTTTTATGAAATTATTTACATGTTAAAATGCGAGCGTGGACCAATTAGATATGGGTAAGCTTTGGACATAATGCAGTAATAGTTAAAATCAGAATGGAGATCAAAGTTAGCAGAAGGAAAACTTGGCTTTGATGGGAAACTATAAAGATATAACTTTATCTATAAATAAAAAAACTTTGCGCGGTTTTGAGCGGAGTTGAGCGGAGTAACAAATATCTCTTTCGCTCATTCACCTGTTATGATTAGCTGACTTGCGTAAAGTGGTTGGAGCTAATGTCTCTCGCTCAGTTGCCCCTTAGGGTTGGATCGAGCGGCGTTAAAGATCACGAAGTGATCACAAGCCCTACCCATAGGGTAGGGAGTCGAAGGTTATAAATAGATATAGAGTGTAACATATTTGTGGATAGTAGTCTATTATGACTTGATCCTCTGGATCCAGAGATTCTATCTTTAGTTTTAAATCGATAATTAATTAGTTTTAAATTGATAATTTTTTAGTTTTGTAAAAATTGGTCGTTACCAATGTACAGGCAGTTTGTGCATAAATTTCTTATGTTCTTGTGGTTCGGAACCCACGTAAAATTGTAGGTCCCCTCCGCCACCACGGAGGACATACACAATACACAATTACGAACACAGTTAGGTAGACCAGCCATGAGTGGATCCTAGGGTCTTTGTTGGTCTGAAACATTATAACATTACATTATAACATTATAACAAGTAGAAAAACAATACAGAAAGTCACCATACCTTCAGGTGTAATGCCAGATAATATTGAAGTGATTCCTCCAAACAACATAACAAAACATAGTGTTCCTTTTCGACCCATTCTGAAGAAGAAAAATTGTGTTGATTAAAGTTAACGGAGAAGTCTGTTTATGGTTGGTTGGTTGGTTTAGAATTTCATCCCGTTGCAGCAACATGGGCTTTAAGTGGAGTCCAAACCAGGATTCACCAAGGAAGACATAGGAAAGGATCTTAACCGATAAAATCTAGTCATACAAAGTCCACCGCCCAGGGCCGCCTGTATAATGTCACTATAGATAGGACACTCATGAAGGAACTGCCCAAAGATAGTAAGTCTTCTGATAGGTTAACTTTGTATACATTTCTTTCAGACAGAAATAGTTTCAGATCGTGATCTCCACAAGCTAGCCATTGGAGTCGTATAAAAGTACATTTTCCAAAAAACTTAATCCTATCTTAAAACTTAAGCACTTCAGCTTTATTAATATCAGTGAGATTGGCTGAATATTCTACAAAAACAACAAATGAGGGCACAGACATTCACGTCTTGTCCAAGATATTTACTTATCCAACACAAGGTAGGCAAAAACATAGGACGGTATTTCAATCAGCATAACTGCAACAAAGTTTACGAAAGTATCTCCTCCCAGGTTCGCTGAATTCTCAGATAATCCATAATAGGAAAGTGTTACGACTATCCTGCGTGGTAAGACATGAAACATGTTGTATGTTACAATTACTGTAATACTGTAAAAAATATAGTACTGTAATATTTACTTTATCAACAAAGCGCTTTCTTTTTCAATTGGTGATGATCTACAGAACTACAGATCTACAGAAGCTAAGGCTAACAAAGACCCTAAGATCCACTCTAAGGTTAGCCCGAGAGAAAGGAAATAACAGGGGGTTAAGAGAAGAGAATAAGGGATTAAGTAAGTAGCAATACCTATCATTCGTGGGTTAACATTCATTCAGAAAAAGCGAAAAAAGATACCATCATCATCCGCCGGCCACTGCCGACAAGTCAGAAAAATAGTCGGAGAGAATAGGAAAGATTGCAGAACGGTCCTCCACTCCATAGGGAGGTAGAGCCCATTCTGCCGGAAAGATTGCAGAACGGTCCTCCACTCCATAGGGAGGTAGAGCCCACTCTGCCGGAAAAGGATGAAAAGAAGTAAAATAAGAACGCTTACAAACCATGCAATACATTCTTAACTCAAGAACAACACATTCTTAACTCAAAGCAACACATTCTTCCAGCTGTTGCAGACCGATCTTCCACTCCATAGGGAGGTAGAAGATGCAGCCCACTAGGCTGGAAAGGCATGAAAGATGAAAAGAAATAAAATAAGAACGCATTACACATTCTTAACTCAAACACTATCATACCATGCAAACATGCAAACTACAGACATGATGATGAGGATGGTGACTGAGATGATGATGATGATAGGAAGAGGCATTGAAACGCCTGAATGTGATTAAAGTAAAAAAAAAAAGGGAAAAATTTAGAAATATTTTTGGTTATATTAAAAATGAAACATTTGTGAGTACAGTATAGTAAATTAGTATTAATTTCAAACCCAATTATGCATTCATTCATTCATCCATTCATTCATTGCAAACAAATAAATACAAGAAAATCTTTCAAAATCTTACCAACAAAAAACCATATTGAAAGTTCTTTTCCTCGTGTTTGGGTATCGAAGAAGATCTAGTACGTTTCTCTTCTTTTCAGTTAAGTCGTCGTCAGCAGCATTTTGTTTTGACGGCGGTGCATCTATTACCGAAATATTTATCTCCTCTACAGGATCCTGTATACGACGGAGAAAAAGATGTTCCAAAGTGTCCTGCATCATCTCTCTTTATATCTCTCCAATATCATTATTTTAATTAAATAAAAACAACAAAAAAGGTAGTACGTAGTCCTTCCCAATAATAATATCTGAGGTTGTTTAATTCTCTTTTGTGACGGCAAAGGTTTTCTGACGGAGAGGACCTACGGCTTTACGTGGAATCCGAACCACAAGTCGCCCCATCGTCCGAACGCGGAGGACAGTCACCCACCCAACTACTGACCGTTAGATCACTTTGTGTAACCAAACTGATCTAACTGGAGAAAGTGTTACGACGTGATCGCGACTGTTAAACTAGGGAGGTGTTAGGAACGTAAAATTGGTTAAATTACTCGATTTTTAAACATAAAACCTAAACGTGGCTCTATACTTCAATGTACAAAGTATTTTAAAAATTCATTAATTTTGGCCCTTATGATGTCATCATCGCAAGATGATGAATTCTCTCTTTTTCTTGCAAAGATGTTAATTCGGCTAAAAATATATTTAATTCAGAATTTATCAGTGTAATGAAATAGTTGACCACCAATAAACTCTTCCTAAATACCAGTAAAACAAATTTCGAATCACCTGAAGATCAGGGCCCCCAGCCTTCTTTAGTTAGCTTTATAAGGGCAAGCTAACTAACAAAAATATCACGACCTAACCTAACTAATCGTTAGGTCAACTGTACGCCCTTGACGATTAGTTAGGTTAGCATTAGGTAGTTATATTTTCGTTAATTAGCCTTATAAAGCTAACTACAAAAAGGCTGGGGGCCCTGATCTTCAGGTGATCCCAAATTTCATGATTTTTACTAATATAAGAAATGTATATCTTGATGAACTTAATGTTAATGAAAAAGAGTACGAGGGGGTTAAGTAAAATTAAGAGAGAGAAGCAAGGTTTTGTATCACATCATGACAGCAAGAAATGACCGGAACGTGTAAACTGTTCATATGCATAGTTTATGATCAAGGCAGGCGCAAAGTAACCCAGAGTCGTTGTTGATGTTGTTTATGAGAAAAAATTTTATTACATGCTTTACGAATTGTACGATAAAGAAAAAATATAACATATTATCCTTCTGACTACATAACCTTTAGGGTTGTTAAGAAAATGTACACTTAAATTCACATATAGTAATTTACTATAGTTTCGTTTTGAACACCTTGTATTGATTTAATGTCTTCATTTGCCTTCATTTAATTTAGACTACGTATGCCGCATAGCACTGAAATTCTATTATACAGGGTGGGCAAAAAGTCTGGGCACCCCCTCTAACGTAAAATTAGGTATGTAAATATCTTGATGGGGTGCCCAGACTTTTTGCCCACCCTATACAATTATTCTCGAAAGCACTTACCAAAGCGTCGTAAACATCCTCAGAGACCGTAATTTTGTTAATTCTTTCAATACGTTTGATAATCGTCTTGGCTTCCTTGCCTTTTCCTTTAGATACAAGCCACCGAATACTCTCTGGCATTATCCTGAAACGAAATAATAGTGAAAATGTCTAAAAAAAATTATAACATATAACATTATAATATTTACGATACTTGAATTATCACCAATAAGTAAGGGTTTAAAAACTTAGTTTGTAATTGCTCAAACTTGCATGTATCCAGTATATGAAATCTGTAAAATTTAATGAAAGTCTTATTTCTTAATCTTTAGTCTTTGTAAGTACTAGGTTACTCCTCCAGGCTAATATTCAGTTTCGGATCAAGTTTTTGATAAAGTTTAAAATTGATGACGTAATCCTGAACTCTCGGCCAATCATAACAAATCTTTTCTTTGTTTCATACAAATACAAATATGCAATTTCAATGTTCATTGAATAGCGGAGTGAAAAGGGTATATCTGTGTGCACTGAGGGTTTTGATGGAATTTGTACAAAATGAAAGTGAAGTGTTAGCTTATATACAATTTAAAGGATTAGGGAAAGATACTGTAATTTGTACGAAATGTGATGTGCAGCGTATTTTGTAAGGGTAATAAATTTATGTTTAGATAGCCAGTGTACATTTAAATTATCCTTATCGACAAACACATGGTTTGATAAGTCTCATTTAAATTAGAGTTTTGTGAGTTACTCATGCATAATTTTGGACGGCTGGAAATCGTACTGGGATTTAGGTAAGGAAGCGTTCAGACATTTTACAATAAACCATTCTATTATTCTATTACCTTTAAGGACCTTGAGACCGATGCTCACACGAATACGATCGAAGGACGGTGTGATATCCCTATCCCGAAAGCAAGTAAGTTGCAAAAGTAAAGCGGGTATAAATCTCACGCCCTGGTTAGGCGTACACTACTTTTAAGTGGTTAGGCTTGGTTAGTAAAGTGGGTGAATCTTATGCTCTGGTTAGGCTTACTAGTGCCCGATTAGGTGTACGTTAGGTTAGGTAGTAAAGTAATATTAATTCTATGCCTTGGTTAGGCGTACGCTAGGTTAAATGGTTAGGTTATATTAGTGAAGTGGGATGAATCTTATGCCCGGTTAGGTGGTTAGTTTAGGTTTGGTTAATAGAGCTATATGCCGCGTTATATATATAATATTATATATATATATATATATATATATATATATATGATACACACAGACCGTGCATGGAACAAAGAACTCTTCTGGGATAATTAAATCCACTATAGTCCGAATAAGTAATGGTAAATGACAAATACCATAGTTTTTCTTTTTCATGATGCAAGCCCGACGTGGGCAACGGGTCTCTCGCAAAGAGGTCCCATAAATATAGCTTCCCTCACCAGCTATCTGCAAAGCAGACAGGATCCAGCTTTGGTGGATCCTGTCTGCTTTGCAGATAGCTGGTGAGGGAAGCTATATTTATGGGACCTCTTTGCGAGAGACCCGTTGCCTACGTCGGGCTTGCATCATGAAAAAGAAAAACTATGGTATTTGTCATTTACCATTACTTATTCGGACTATAGTGGATTTAATTATCCCAGAAGAGTTCCTTGTTCCATGCATGGTCTGTGTGTATCATAAAAAACTCAGGGAACCATTCTGAGTTCATTCCCATATATATATATATATATATATATATATATATATATATATATATATATATATACACCTCGGTAACTGAGTTTACTAAGGTATATAAAAGTCAATTTTTATACACGAGTTCTTAGTGGTTGAAAGTTGATGACGTCATCGATAGGATTCTCCATTTTTGGGCGAGACCTCACGATAACGTCAGGATCCTTGTAAGAAATTTGGATTTTGTCAAAGACCTGGTGACCCCGACACTGAATATTTACCCTGCTCTGTTTATATACACTACTCATATTTATTCATAAACGTTTGTGCAGAACCGAGAAAATTGCGTTGCTTGTGTTCTGCAAGAGAACATAGCTCTGAACATATGGAATGTCCATAACTCCCCCTCTGGAACGAACTTTCAGAGAACCTAGGCTTAGCATGGCTAAAGCTTCCTGAATAGCCGTCCTTGACAGCTGACGCTTGATTTGTAAAATTTTTCCAATAGACGTTTTCTGTTTTCAGCAATTATTCTCTCGTTATCATTCTGATATTCTTCGTCATGTACTGCTTTGGTTTCAGTGGTAATTTATGATAAGGAATGCACTTCTTAAAATACTTTTCTTGTTTATTTACAAAGTGAACGATCTATATAAGCTTTAGTTTCAATGGTAATTTATGATGAGGCATGGGCTCCTTAAAATCGTTCTCTCTTATTTATTTACAGTTTGAGTGATCTATATAAATATTCTCCCCAACACACACACACACAAATAATAAGAGACAGAAGAAATCAGGTGTGTTTCTAATGCAAGATCAATAACAAAAACCTGCACTGAAGTTTTGACTAGAACCTATTGATTGAACAATAACAATTAAAAGAAGCTTCATTAAGATTCGCAGAGGAATGGCCACACACTAAGCACAAGTAATATGAAAGGCTCAAGTGCAAGACGCATGATTGTTCATCTTAGAGACTTAGTTAAGTGCCATATTTTCTAAACACAACATTCTTTGATTCCAACACATTCCTTCATGCATCTGGCACTGATTTAGAATCCTAATTCTGATAACTTTCAGGATAAGATATAAAGCTTCAGTATCGGTATATCTCTTTTAAACTTTGACAAGGAATACTGCCTTAGTTATTCTAAAAGTCTAGACTAGAAGCAGCGAAAGAAAGCAAGAATTAAAATAAAAAGTTAACATCAACAAACCCTTATAGCATTTAAAAAGATTAACTTTTTTTTGTCACCTTCTATACCGTTGGCCTTGATAATTTTTATTACTTTTTCTCGATGCTATAAGAGTCTCTAACGATGAGTATGAATATTGGACAACAGAGCTTTTCGTCAAATATATAAAAGTACTTACCACCAATACGAGAGAACTATCAACGTGGGCAGGATGCAGGCGGCTTGCAACCACCGCCATTCTCGGATGTAATACGCAAACAAAGCGACCATCGCCTCGCCAATGGCAAACGGGATTCCGATAATGATGCCAACAAACGTTCGCCAATCCGTTGAAACAAACTCTAGAGCTAAAAAGATACATACATACATACATACAGTAACCAAGTTACTGTAACAGTTACTTTTTCCGTAACTTGACGATTAACTGAGTTACTCTCGAAAAAGAGTAACTAACATCTTCACTCAGTTACTTTCCACGAGTAACTTGTAACTCTGAAGTTACAGTTACTCGAGTTCACCTTTGGAATAAACATTTAGTTTGACACGCATATTAGAACTTGAAAGTCTGATGATGGAACATGACAATAAACAGGCGAATGAAGACACTGAGGTCGGAAGTTCGATGCTAGTAATAATAATAATAATAATAATAATAATAATAATAGTAATACAAGAATAAGGGCAATGAGCTGCATTAGTTGGCCCGAGCACTGTGCCAGTTTCTGACCTTTCCCACTGATTATTATGACAATAAACATTTGACGATGGAAATGCTCGTTTGCTGTAGATGGGTAGAGAGGTACATGGGTCTCTCTCTATGTATCAAGTTATGCATTCAACATCTATTCTTACCAAGGATGAAGCAAATCTGGTAAATCGCTATGCTGCCCACTCCAGTTACAACCCGAGATGCTAGGAACGTAGTGTAAGTGTTCGCCAAGGCACCAACGACTCCGCCCACAAAGCAAATGGTTGCGGCTATGACAAGGCCCTTCTTTCTGCCTATTCTGTCAGCGAGATCCCCTAATAGGAAGGCCCCGAAAAGCATACCAACCATGTAACCAGAACTAGCTGTCGGTAGCAGCCACGACCATCCACACACGAGATCGAACTGCAATTCATAGCCAAAACCATGTGTTAGAATATGTCATTAAGGAATTTAAAGTCAACATCTAATTTAATGTATTTTTGAGAGATCTCCAAATTCCGAAACGAATTATATATATATATATATATATATATTATATATATATATATATATATATATATATATATATATATATACAGGGCGTCCCAAAAAAATGTATACACACTTTAAATACTTATAAAGGCGCAGTGTTTATTAAAATACATTTCATTTTCAAAATGTAATAGAATCTACAGACATTATTTAATTGTTTTGTCAACGCCTGTTTTCAAACTGACGTCCGTTCTGGTCCAGGCACTGCTGATAACGCGAAGCAATGGAATCGCAAACATCACGAAACATTTCGTTTGGTATTTGTGTGCATTCTCGTTCAATGGCTGCTCTCAATTCAGCGACTGTTGCAGGTTTTATAGCGTAGACTTTGTCTTTTAAGTATCCCAATAAAAAAAAGTCTAGTGGTGTGAGGTCTGGTGAACGCGGAAGGTATTCTACGAAACCCCTTCGTCCAATCCACATCCACATCGTGCCAAGTACCACTCGCAATACTCCACTCTTCGGTCCGGATCATCTTCATTAATAGCATGGACTAATCTTGGAATGTAACTTTTCCATTGACAGCGCTTCAAAATGCGTTGGACAGACGATTCTGAAATTCCTACCTCACGACTCGCTTGCCGCACAGATTTTCTTGGACTTTGGTGATACGTTTCCAGTACTCTTTCTTGCTTTGTGGGGCTTGTCGATGTCCGTGGTCTTCCGGAACGCTTCTTGTGGACATTCTGAACAGTTCCATCGGCTTCAAACTTATCTCTAATTCGAGTGATGGTAAGTCGCGTTGGTGGATCTGTTTGAAACTCCCTCCTAAACTGTCTTTGCACTTCAACTGCGTTTTCACACTTCCAGTAGCATTTTAGAATGAATTTCCTTTGTTCAAAGCTTAGTCTGACTGCCATTATTAATTCTAATGGGTTTAACTTGGAAAGAAAGAAACATCAATTGAGCTATCAGCTGTTAAAGTGTGTATACATTTTTTTGGGACGCCCTGTATATACTGTATATATATATATATATATTTTTTTTTTTAACGTTTCGCCCACATACTTCAGGCATCTTCAGTAAAAAAAAAATTTTAAATTATCTTTCCAAACCCAACACTATTTTGATACAAAACAATCAAACACGTATATGAGAAAACCAAATTACTCTCTAGACTGTGGAACTAGAACTTAATGTCCTGCTGAACCTAACCTTTGGAACAATCTTGATCATGAGACAAAAATATCTGATATACTAAAAAGCTTCCGGAAAAAATGTAATACTGTATCACTTTTCTGTCGCTTACATCCATTCCAACCTTTTTCCCAACTCCCTCCGCTCCACTCACAAATTACAGTTAAGATACAATTAATTCTATCCCTGTATAGCCATAAACGCTTTGTGTAAGATCAAGGTATTGAATATTAAAGTCTGTACAAAGTGAAGGTTGTTTAATATTATACATTTTGGAGCAATCCAAGAATAAGCACCCCAAAGTCCCCAATCCAAGAAAAAGCACCCCACTTAGACTCCAATCCAAGAAACAGCACCCCAGTTCGACCTCAATCCAAATTAAAGGATTTTAACATCAACATTCCTCCTCGAAACTTTGTCCAGGTCATTGCTTGATCGCACTTAGCACACAGCATCACTTTTTAATAAGATTTTTTCCCTTACACCAATTTATTACTGGCAATGGATCTTCAACCAATAATGGTAGCACTTCAGTTTGAAGTGCTACCATTATTATGGGGTGCTTATTCTTGGATTGCTCCTATATACTATCGAAACCTACGATAAAATTATTTAATGCCTGGTTAGGTTAATTGAATGCCAGGTTAGGTCAACTGTACGCCCTTGACGATTGGTTAGGTTAAGTCATGATATTTTCGTTAAGACTAACGAAAATATCACGACTTAACCTAACCAATCGTCAAAGTCGTTCAATTAACCTAACCGGGCATTCAATTAACCATTTTAGAGCAATTAACTCCATTTTAACTCTATTTTAACTCCATTTTAGAGCAATCCAAGAATAAGCACCCTCATTCGACCCCAATCCAAGCAAAAGCACCCTAAATTGATTTGGGGTGCTTATTCTTGGATTGCTCCTACCTTTTATATACCTAATCTATATTATATATCTAGAAAAAACGTGTAAACTCAGCTCAGGTCGCGTAAATAAATTTACGTACATGTTCCCCATGCAATTATATGTCCAGTATTTTATATTATCTCATACAGCATCCTTTGTCAAGTCTAGACAATATAGGTGGGGTACCAGGTACCCCAGCGCTACTTGTTTTGAATGGTAATAAAAGTGAACCTATACTGTGTAGGGTTAACCCATCATATTTTTACTTAATTTTACAATTTTTCCTCCTTTTCAACATATTGTAAATTAACTTATCGTAAATAATCTCTTATGTTCTGCGTTAAAATAACTTGTCAAATACCCCATTCTGTTAAAAAGCATGTAATTTGTCCCCCAAATGGCGGGTCTATACTTATATGCTCAGCATATAATGTATGGACCGCCATTTATATAGAAAATTCTTTACTGATCCATTTTTAGAAATTGCTTATACTTCAATTGGATCACCTGAAGATCAGGGCCCCCAGTCTTCTTTAGTTAGCCTTATAAGTAGGCTGACCATATTTCCTTGAGACAAAAACGGGACATTGGTATGGCAAAAAAGGGACGGGGGTTATGTAATATTCTGTATTCATGAAAAAGTAAGTACATAAACCGGGACAAAATTGACATTTTTATTAAAACGACGGGACGGCCAGGAAATATAAAACAAACGGTACTGTCCCGTTCAAAACGGTACGTATGGTCAGCCTACTTATAAGGCTAACTAATGAAAATAATCACGACTTAACCTAAACAATCGTTAGGTCAACTGTACACCCTTGACGATTGGTTAGGTTAAGTCATGATATTTTCGTTAGTTAGCCTTATAAGGCTAACTAACGAAGATTGGGGGCCCGATCTTCAGGTGATCCCTTCAATTTGTATGTTCATTGCGCATGTTTAAATAAACTATAAATAAATTTCAATTTAACATATGTAACCAATTTAACACTTTCACGTCTGCAATATGTTCCTTTAAGCCTAAAAGTATAAGATTTATTGTTTGTGAACGAAATATTATAATAACTAGTAACTTAAATGACACATATTTGGGTTCCTTTTCTGACAACTAAATGACACATATATAAACATGTAGAAGTCTTTGTAGGGACATTGCATTGTAGTACAGTTTATATTTTTATTTCCGGTCGGACTGTATGTAGTTCCCGCCTGTCGCGAAAGGGTTAAAGTTAATAAAGTTAATGTAATGTTAAAAATACGAGAGTAGTATGAGTTTTGTTAAAAGTTTATTGTAAAATACGAGGGCCACTCAATATATTTTGCCCCACCATTTTTTTTTCCAAGTTTCCTTGTAAGTTCCAGAAATTTTGTACACATACCTTTTTTACAAGTTTTTATTTTTCCACATAGTCTCCATCCTTTTCTACGGCTTTCCTCCACCTCGAAACAAGGGTCTTTATTCCTTGCTGGTAAAAGTCCGCTGGGTTCCGCTCGAGCCACCTCTTAACCTCCTCAACAATCTCATCGTCACTCTGAAACAATCTCATCGTCACTCTGAAACTTTCTTCCACGAATAGCATCCTTCATTGGCCCAAACAAATGGAAGTCTGAAGGTGCCAGATCCGGGCTGTATGGAGGGTGGGATAACACAGTCAAGCGCATTTTTGTGATGGCCTCTCTTGTTTGCAAACTCTTGTTTGCTCTGGCGTTATCGTGCAAAAGAAGGACGTCTTCCAGTTTTCTCTCCGGTCGAACTCGCTTTATACGTCTCTGGAGTCTCTGTACGGTAGCAATATATGCCTCTGAGTTGATTGTTTGTCTTTTTTCATAATGTCCACCAGAATTACCCTTTTCATGTCCCAGAAGATGGTGGCCATAACCTTTCCTGCAGAGGGAGCCATGTTGAACTTTTTCTTGCGTGGGGAGTCTGCGTGATGCCACTCCATGGATTGGCGTTTTGTTTCAGGTTCAAAGTGGTGTACCCAAGTCTCATCCTCAGTCATAGCTCGTGAAAGGAAGTCATCCCCTTCTGTCTCGTATCGAACCAACGACTCAGAAGCAATTTCCTTTCCTTGGGTTTTGTGATCTTCAGTCAGTTCGCGAGGAACAAACCATGAACACACTTTTGAGTATCCCAGTTGCTGAATTATCGTAGTCACACTTCCTTCACTAATTTCTAGCTCCAGTGATAGCTCCTTGTATGTGACGCGCCGATTTGATCGAACGATGCTGTTAGCACGTTGCACAGTGTGAGATGTCACAGGCGATGCCGGGCGACCGCCGTGTAACTCATCATCGAGGCTGACTCTCCCTCTCTCCGATGATCTCACACGTTTAGACCAACGTCCAACTGTGCTTCGATCAACAACAGCATCTCCGTAAACGTTTTGTAGACGTTTGTGAATATTTCCAACTGTTTCTTTCTCTGCAGTTAAGAACTCGATAACAGTTCTCTGTTCACGATGCACATCACTGTCAGACGCCATTTTTGAAACTGCGTTAACCATCGGTTTTATACAAGGACGTTTAAAAGCAGTTTTATACAAGGAGAGAAGGTTCAAACTGGAAAAATCCGGTTATGTGAAGTGCAGAAAGTTCAAACTTACGGCCCAAAAGACATTTCAGCACCATGGTCTATTATGTAACCAAGAAAAAAGGGTGGGGCAAAATATATTGAGTGCCCCTAGTATTTAAAACATGGAGAAACGTCGCTTATATTTTGAAAGGCCCTAGCTCGAAAATTTGAAAAAAACGTTTTTATTGAAAGACTGGTTCGTTTTCGTGTTCTGCGCCTTGTCTCAAAAGGGCCTACTTCTTTTCCAATTAGAAAGAATTTTCAGCATTGAGACGAATTTAAAAAAAAATATATAAATATATAGAGCAACAAACCAGTTTTTCTTGTTTCTTGAACAATTGACGTTTTGCGAGCTTATATCTTGCCTTTCAAGAAAAAACAACGATATTGTTGGTTTACGTCGTCGTCGTCGTTGGCCTAGGCAAGCTACGGCTTGGGACCGTAGCGCATCTATCCGGTATAGGTTAACCTGGATGATGTAGCCATAAGCACTGCCGCTAGTTAAGTGCCAACCAGTGATTATCTCACTAGCCGTATTGAGTCCGTTAGGCGAAACTACGACAGTACCAAAGGTGGAAAATATAACCTTTGGTTTTCTATTATTTATTTGTAAAATGGACATGGCATTAGATTAAAATAAATATTTAAATATAAATAATTAACTGACAATTGTGATATATAATTAATTATGTTTACATACAATAAAATAATATAGTATACATAAAATTAGTATTAATGTGGTTCACAATTGAATTATAATGGGGTAACTAATTTAAAATGAATTTATACTATTCCGAAATTCAAGACGGTAAAATTAACATTTAACTTGAAACTAAAATAAGAGTATTCACTACACCTCCCCCACCAGAGAGGAAGTTCAAAGAGTTCCGAACGACACAGATTTCCGCTGAACCTTTTTGGTAGCTACTTGTACCTCACTTAAGGTTGATTCCAAAAACGCAGGCTTAAGACGATCGATAGAAACCTTGTCGACCTTGGAACCGCGCTGGATGAGAAATGATTTGCGCGTACGTCGGAGAACTTCATAGGGTCCGTCATATGGACATTGGAGAGGCCGTTTTGGGACAGGTACACGAACGAAAACGTGGGTGCAAGACTGGAGGGCTGGGGAAATAAAGATGTTCTGTTGGCTAGTCAATCGAGGGGGAACAGGCTGAAGGGACTGCATGTGAGAGGAAAGTGTTTGAGCGAATTCCGTAGGATCGCATGACTTATCCCCTGCAGTGAAGTAGCCACCTGGTAGCCGCAGTGTTGTTCCATAGACTAGTTCAGCCGCTGTAGTCTTCAGATCACTCTTAAATGCAGAGCGAATACCAAGTAACACGAGTGGAAGCTTATCCATCCAATGGGAGTCTTCGTGACACATAAGGGATGACTTCAGCTGGCGATGGAAGCGTTCGACGAGGCCGTTAGCTTGCGGATGATACGCACAGGTATGCGCATGTACTGTACCCAACAAGCTGGTAAACTTCTTCCAAAGCGAAGACTCAAATTGGCGACCTTGGTCAGTGATGACTTTTGTCGGCAATCCAAATCTTGATACCCATCCATGAAGAAAGGCTCTTGCAACAGTGTCCGCTTGGATATCAGGAAGTGGGATGGCTTCAGGCCATCTGGAAAAGCGGTCGAGACAGGTGAGCAGATAACGTTGGCCTTGAATCACTGGAAGAGGGCCAACAATGTCTACATGAATTACTTCAAATCGCTGGGATGGGGGCGGAAATGCGTCAAAGGGGGACCTGGTGTGCCTTTGGACTTTGCACGCTGGCAGGCAAGGCACGTTTTGGTCCAATGTTTGACATCCTTCCGCATCGAGGGCCAAACAAAGCGAGAGGTAACCAGGTGTTGCGAAGCACGGATACCAGGATGGGAGGGCTTATGAAGATCCGCGAAGACTGCTTGTCTGTGACATGGAGGGACATAAGGGCGAATAGCAGCTGTTGATACGTCGCAATAGAGGGGCACAGACAATCCTGGCATACTCATTTTCTTGAGGGAAAGTGAGTGAGTGGAGTCTTCTCTGAGCAGGTCTTGTAGTTCCGTATCCTTATCTTGATCCTGTGCAATAGCATTCCATAGTGTAGAGCTGAGGGTAACAGAAGTAATCTCTATTCTTGAAAGTGCATCCGCTGGAGTGTTCAAGACACCTTTGATGTGGCGGATATCTGTGGTAAATTGCGAGATATAATCGAGTTGCCTGATGACTCTGGGAGAGTGGTTACAGCTGTTTTTATTGAAGACAGTGACCAAAGGTTTGTGGTCGGTAAAAACACAAAACTCTCGGCCTTCAAGGAAATGTTGAAAATGCTTCACGTTTAAGTAAATAGCAAGAAGTTCACGTCCGAAAGCACTATAACGCGTTTGGGCTGGCTGCAGCTTTTTCGAGTAAAACGCGATGGGTGCTTGTCGACCGTTAATGGTTTGTTCCAACACTCCACCGATCGCAACATCTGAGGCATCGACCGTCAGAGTTAGGGGGGCATCACTGATAGGAAATGACAAAGACAATGCACTATTGATAGCATTTTTGGCATTGTCGAACGCCTGTAAACTATCGCTACACCATACCAATTTCGTTACCTTGCGTTTGTGTGTGATCATAGCGTGTAGAGGAGCAAGAACACTGGCACAGTTTTTAATGAACTTGTGGTAATAATTGACCAAACCTAGAAACCGACGTAACTCACGCTGATTACTTGGCATAGGGTAATTTTTTCACTTCACACTTGTCCTGAAGGGGGTAATTCCGTGCTGCGAAATCGTGTGACCAAGAAATTCCAAGGTTGGCTGTGCAAACACACACTTAGATGCATTAATAGTAACACCGTATTGTTCTAAGCGTTGAAAAGAGTGAAAGATGTTCCTTATGTTCCTCTTCCGTTGAGCTGGCCACAAGCAAATCATCGATGTAGGCATAAACAAAGTCTAAGCCTCTGGTGACCTCATCTATAAACCTCTGAAAGGTTTGCGCAGCATTCCGTAGCCCGAACGGCATCTTCACAAATTCGAATAACCCAAATGGTGTACAAACTGCAGTCTTGGGAATATCCGAAGGCTCTACGGGAATGTGGTGGAAAGCCTTAACGAGATCTATTTTACTGAAGATAGATTTGCCGTGGAGAAGAGAAGTAAAGTCTTGGACATTTGGTACCGGATATCGGTCCGGGATGGTTGTCGAATTCAAAAACCGGTAATCCCCACATGGTCTCCAGTCTCCTGACTTCTTCTGGACCAGGTGTAGGGGAGAGGACCAACTGCTTTTGGAAGGTCTTATTATCCCAAGATCCAGCATAAGCTGGAATTCCGATTTGGCAGCTTTCAGTTTGTCCGGGGCAAGACGTCTGGGTTTTGCAAACACAGGGGGACCTTTTGTTGTAATGTGATGGGTAATGGTGTGCTTAATGGTATCACCCATCTGCATCGGTTGAAGAATTCCTGGATATCGCTGGAAAAGGCACTGGTACATGGAATTAGGGGGAACGAGGGAAAGTGCAGAGTTCGAGGCGTCCGGAAGGGCAACCTGTTTGGCAAGAACAGAAAGCAGTGTGGCCTGGTCGCATAAGCGTCGCTTGTCAAGATCCACCAGGAGTTTGAAATGCTGGAGGAAGTCAGCGCCGATTATGGGATGCCGCACTTGAGCACAGATGAAAATCCACTTGAAGGATCGGTGAAGGCCCAAGTTTAGTTCACGCGACTGAGTACCGTACGTGGGTATGCGTGAACCGTTAGCAGCGTATAGAGGCGGAGATTCCGAGTGCGTATGACCAGATTTTGAGGGAATACACTGACTGACGCTCCGGTATCAACCAAGAAATTGACACCAGAGTTCCTGTCCTTTATGAATAACAGGTTGGCAGTGCGAGTACTAGACGCCATTAGGACTCGCTGCTGGGGTTTTCCGACGAAAAATTGCAAGGGGAGATGCACTTCCTAGCCTTTTTTCCAAATTTCGAGTGGTAGAAGCAGATCTTCCCGGAACTCGAACGATACCTCTTCGTAAATCTTGACCGAGAATGGCTTCTTTGCCGTTGATTTTGTAGCAGAGAACAAACGTGGTTGAGTTGTTGACTTAACTCTTTCACTTTCAACTCCAGTTCCGATTGTGTGTTCACGTTGTTGACCGGAGCTGTGTCAATCTCCACTACTTTGTCGGCAGTTTCTGCTAGTTTATCAACTGGAGTAGCAGGATCCATAGTGGCCAAGACACGCTGAGCTGATGGAGGAAGTTTCTGCAAGAACAACTGTCTAAAGATGTCCTTATCGAAGGTTTGTGCGCGTTCGCCTAGAGCGCACTGCATAGCCCTCAGCATTTGAGTGGGCTTACGGTCTCCAAGTTCTTCTTTTGAGATTAACTGATGTAGTTTCTCACGCTCGGAGACAGTGGTGCGGCACAGGATGGCAGACTTCAGAACGTTGTACGGGTCCTCACTCGTGGAAGGAGAGACGATGACGTTACGGACTTCAGAGATGATGCTCGCTGGTAGAGAGGACAAAACATGATCGTATTTTGTCCTGCTCGTGGTGATCCTTCCCAAGTTGAATTGTGATTCCACTTGGTGGAACCAAATAAATGGATCACCCGGCCAGAAGACGGGGAGCTTTACGCTCAAGTGGGAGATGGCACCAGCGTCGTCAGGCATCTTCTCCTATGCTTGCTAACGTACAAGCAAGACGACAAGTTCCCAACGAAGGAGTGGAGGTTGAGACGAGCGCAGGCACAGAGCGCACGGGCAGGGGTGAGGGGCAGAGGGCACGAGCGACATTACAGTCTGGTCCTAGTCGCTCGGGTGAAGGGGGTGGTGGGCAGAGGGCACGAGCGACGTTACAGTCTGGTCCTAGTCGCTCGGGTGAAGGGGGTGATGGGCACGAACGACATTACAGTCTAGTCCTAGTCGTTCGGGTGAAGGGGGTGATGGGCACGAACGACATTACAGTCTAATCCTAGTCGTTCGGGTAAAAGGGGTAATCCAGCTCCGGGGTCATCAATTGTTGGTTTACGTCGTCGTCGTCGTTGGCCTAGGCAAGCTACGGCTTGGGACCGTAGCGCATCTATCCGGTATAGGTTAACCTGGATGATGTAGCCATAAGCACTGCCGCTAGTTAAGTGCCAACCAGTGATTATCTCACTAGCCGTATTGAGTCCGTTAGGCGAAACTACGACAGTACCAAAGGTGGAAAATATAACCTTTGGTTTTCTATTATTTATTTGTAAAATGGACATGGCATTAGATTAAAATAAATATTTAAATATAAATAATTAACTGACAATTGTGATATATAATTAATTATGTTTACATACAATAAAAATATAGTATACATAAAATTAGTATTAATGTGGTTCACAATTGAATTATAATGGGGTAACTAATTTAAAATGAATTTATACTATTCCGAAATTCAAGACGGTAAAATTAACATTTAACTTGAAACTAAAATAAGAGTATTCACTACAATATAATGCTTCAATTCTGGCTTTATTTTAAAGGTATGAATAGTTTCTGAAAAAGCAAATTCGGTTTTGTTTTGGTACCCGGTCGATTCGCCAACGGACGTTTTGCCGACAGACATTTTGCCGACGGACGTTTCGCCGAACGGACGATTCGCCGAACGGACGATTCGCCGAATGGACGATTCGCCGAAAGGACAAATATAATTTAAATACGAAAATTAGTTGTTAACTTTTATAATTTAAGTCTTGCGTTTGTGCCTTTATAGTTTAAGCTATTCTGAAACGTTTGTTCGTTTGTTGCCTTTTTTAAATCTTTGTAACTTATGTCTTAGGTTTTCGCACTTAAAATTGCAGTCATCCTGGAACTTTTACATTGTTCACTGTTCAGTAACCCACAATGCCTCTTCAATTTATTGATTCAGAGAAAGGCCATAAAAAGTTAGTACACCCTTGACGATTGGTTAGGTTAAGTCATGATATTTTCGTTAGTTTACTGTTAAAACATGCGAAAATATCACGACTTAACCTAACCAATTGTCATTTTTTTAAATAATATTAGTAATAGTTTCTCTAGACAAATTGTATCTGTAGACAAATTATTGTAGTTAAATTGTATCTGTAGACTAATTGTTGTAGATAAATTGTTGTAGATGAATTGTATCTTTAGACAAATTGTTGTAGAAAATTCGCCGGACACCGTCAAAGTGAATTCCATGGTCTAAAAGGAAAGTTTTAAATTATACAATATACACCGAGAAAGAGATATATATATAATATATATATATATATATATATATATATATATATATATATATATTATATTATATATATATACAGGGTGGGGCACGGGAACCAAGTGTTTTTGGAATAATCAGGAAAATGATATTTATTTTTGTAAAGAAAATATATTGGTAGAACAACATTCGTAAGAACATAGCATTTCATGTCATAATAATCATGTACCGAAAATTATATCTGGCATATGATGTCCTTGGCCGTCGACGCATTGTTGAAGGCGTTTACGAAAATTGGCCTCCACTCTTCCCAGCAGGTCTCTGTTGATTTGGATGATTTGTTGACGGATGTAATTCTTCATGCAAAATCCGTCTAACAGTACGATTGCTGATTCCGAGTGCAGCTGAATGTCTCCGAGCAGAGCGGCCTGGGCTTTGCAACATCGCTTGTCTGACCCTTTCAACGTTCTCTGGAGTACGCACAGTGCGTTGCGGCCCCTTCGGTTTTGTTTTCATTATTGAGCCTCCTGTTCGAAGATTGTTAACCCAACGTAAGATTGTGTCACGAGCGGGAACAGAGTCATTTCGATGAATGTTGAATCTGCGGCGAAACGCACGCTGAACTGCTGTCACTGACTCGCCACTCCTAACAAAATGATCATACGCGAACATGCGGTGTTCTAACGTCCACTGCTCCATGATGGCACCTGAAAGATAAAGGTGAGTGTTAGTTAAAGTTAAATGCTATGAACCCAGGAATGGAATGCTACCTACCGCACGCCCCTCCCATTCCTAATGGCCGATTACTAGCTATTCAAAAAACACTTGATTCCCGTGCCCCACCCTATATATATATATATATATATATATATATATATATAATATATATATATATATAATATATATATAGATAGATAGCTAACCATTTTATATAGTATTATCGATATAAATTTATTTAAAAAAGGTATCTATGTTTTTACGTCAAGCGTCTATAACTGTCAATTAACATAATTTAATATTTTATCAAAATAATTCAATAACATTTAATAATAACCTTTAATAACATGTGTGTGTATTTTGTCATAGAAATATTAATGACAGTCCGTTCGGCGAATCGTCCGTTCGGCAAAATGTCTGTCGGCGAAACGTCCGTCGGCGAATCGACCGGCCACGTTGTTTTATTCACTTTTTACGAATTATTTTCAAGTTGTCACTTTTTATTGGGTAATCTTCATTAGGTAGGCCTACATAATTTCTTATATTAGAATGAAGTAAGGTTTGGAGCGACTGCTACGCCCTCTCTGCTCATCAATTAGAACTTGAAATTGGCGAGTATTTTGCCAATATAGACGAATGGCATTCATCACAGGAATATTCGTATATGACTGAGAAGCAAAAAATGGTCCGAAAATCTCTCTTTCACATGATCATCCGCAGAGCGGTTACCCGACATCCGAACAACCATAATCATAATACAAGGCTTCCCAATGATTTCGTACTCAAACCAAATTATTCAATGCAAATTACAGGAAATGCTCTCTTACAAAGGAGCAGACATCTGGAACTATATACCTATAAATGTTAGACAAGCACCATCATTAATTTTGTTTCGTAAATCACTAAAACAACAATTTATTAACTCTGTTAATGTACAAGATCTCAGTTGATCCCGTTGCATATACTGTGTGTATATTATATATATATATATATATATATATATGTGTGTGTGTGTGTGTGTGTACAAGTACAGTATATATTGCAACTTGTAAATGTTAGTAAACAAAAAATCGCAGGCCCTTTCTCAAAAGTTACAAAGATCCGTTAAATATGCAAAATTCAGCCTTAACCGTTTACAGCCCAGTGTCACTTTACTGATATTGTTCTGGCTAACGCCAGAGTGATTTTATTCAGTAAGATTATTTCAATTTTCATTTGTAATGACAAAAATAATTAAATGTAGCTTTATTTTATTTTCCATTATTTCTATTTATTTTTATTCCCATTTTTTCGTAAAAATTGAAATTAATCTCAAAGATTTTTTTACCCGAAAAGCTCTCATGCTTCCCAACGGCATAATTTAAAACAAAACAAAAAATTTTTATCCAGAAAAGCATACAAGTGACGGAGTTTTACAATATTTTTCACTGTTTTACTGCACAATTTAGATATTTGATATGGCAATAGTATATTCACAGTAATCTGAATATGACGTTGGAAGCTTTTTAGGCAAAATTAATGGGATTCAGTTTATTTCTTGCAAAAGAGAAGTGAAAATGGCAAGTAAAAGTAATAGTATTAGCAAATAATAATATAATAATAATAAACACATCGAGGTTGTAGTATTGGATCCAATATTTGCAAAGAAGTTGTTTAATAAATTGGCTATATCTTTGGGATCACTAAAAACTTCTGTCTTGTGTGAGGCAGGACAAAGGATTTGTTTTCACTTTTTTTGGTAGTAATTAAATCATACAGAGTGCTCCATAACTTTTTGGGGTTGGATTTTTGTTCATCAATTTTTGACCAACAATGATCTCCTTTTGTTTTTTTAATGACTGCATTAAGTCTGTTTAACGACTGTTTAATGACTGCATTAATGACTGCGTTAAGTTTGTTACAGTAATTTTTGTATGTCTGTTCAGTAATAAAATCAATTATCCATAATTTTAGAGAGAGTATAGTCGCGTTTAATACACGCAATGAATTCAGATAAGAACGCTTTAATAGACTATTTGCCACTAAAATGCAAAATTAAACATTAATGCTAATATTGTCTAAAAACCTCTATGGATGTGATGTAACCTTACGTAACAAATTCTTTCTGATTAAATACTATTTTGTTCGTTTGTTTAAAAACGTCATTTAACTTGTGGCTAAAATCTTTTCATAAGAATGCTAAATTTCTTTTTTAAATATTGTACTTTGATATCCATAAACTTGCAATTTAATAAAAGGTAATTTCATTTCGGTACGACACTGTATTGTAATTTTTCCCGGAACTTATTTAAATCATTTTTTAAAACCTCACTAAATTTTAATGAAAACCATTAAGGAGTAAAGTTTTTTTTGAAAATTTTAATTAATAACGAAATAATTTGTAGCTAGAGCAAATATAGGGTGCTCCAAAAAGATGTTCCCAAAAATAACTTGGAATAAATTATTTTTCGAAACACTTTTTTGGATCACCCTGCACAATAAACTCTATTCAACGAAGTTAAAATTACAAGTTAGCTTTATATTTCATTGAAGTGAAAGAGCCAATTCTCACTTCTTATTCCTCAACCAGAAAATATGGGTTGGTTTGTTTTCTAAAAAGATGGATGGAAGAAATTTTGGTGCTCTTCCAATATGTGCTCTACCTTAAAATTTACATTCCAATACGTGATCTACCTTAGATTATTCGGATTAGCAGCAGGTACGTTAGTTAGCCTTATAAGGCTAACTAACGAAAATATCACGACTTAACCTAACCAATCGTCAAGGGCGTATAGTTGACCTAACGATTGGTTAGGTTAAGTCATGATATTTTCGTTAGTTAGCCTTATAAGGCTAGTTTCACGGTAGAGCACGTATTGGAATATGGTACATCACAGTTTCGCGGTAGAGCACATATTGGAAGAGCACCGAAATTTTGTATTATTATTATTATTATTATTATTATTATTATTATTAGTTAAGTTATTACTTATTTTCAATAAATATATCTGAAAAATGATAATGTATTATTTTTTCTTTCTCTCCAGTAAATTTAATATTCTTGTGCTCAGTATCCAATCCAAAAAATGGTTATATATATATATATATATATATATATATATATATATATACAGAGCAAATTAGTCTATAAACTGTCAATGAAATTACCTCAGTTACTATAGAAGACGTGAAGAGAGAAGTATCATAAACATATTCTGAACAATTAACTTTTTCATTCATATCGAAATTATCTTCATTGCAAGAATTCTCGGCTCCTCCTCCGTCTGGAGAAGACTTGTACATGCTGCACCTCTCCCATCTATCGTTGGTATGGTCGTAAGGAGTCGTAAAGTTGAGGAATTCCTCCTTGTACGTTGTGTTCAGTGAGTCACAAGCGGGCACGTGGCACCTGCTCAAAGAAGTTATACGAGTCTTTACGGTGACTAATGTCACTGAAGAAAGGGTATTACCCCTCCAACACAATTATATATATATATATATATATATATATATATATATATTTAGGAGAAATCCAATGACAAGGAGAAATGTAAATGCCATGAAAAGTCTTCTTTAATGCGCAACGTTTCGAGCAAATACGCTCATCTTCAGGCTGTATGATAACAATGTGAAATTAAAATCAATAATTGAATGAAAAACCAGACAAAGAAAATTTCTATAACCTATTCATAAAGGCAAACTTTAAAAGACTGAAAAAAGAGGGTTAAATTCTAAGTTATACAGATTTACATTTAAAATTAAGAAGCTATTTTTAAATACATATAGTAAATGTGAAATTAATACACTGGAAAAATTAACAATA
>JAJOZX010008048.1:7500-32500 GCA_023014485.1 Bathynomus jamesi | reverse complement strand
ACTTACTTACCTAACGCTCTTCAGGCAAGCCAACCTCGTGACGACTACAAGGAGTTCCTTGAACTATCTTTGCTCTTCCTGGGGGGAAAGACTGGTGGTCAACTCTTTATCCGAGCTCGGGTCCCATGCACCACGCGAGATGGATGGCGAAGGCGATTTATGCGCTCAAAATCTACCTCTTTCACTATCAATTCAAGCTCACAGCACGCGAAGAACGAAACGTGACTCAGCTGGCTTTATTTGTCAGTCTGATTTACGTCAAGTACTGGCATGAAGCGCCAATGGGGACACAAGCTCCTCTCAATGATCTCAAAATGCTGCATCTTCTGGAAAAATATCCACACGGAGGAGCTGCACAAGCGGCGAAGACAGCTCTAAGACGCCACCTGTGGTACTTGTCGGAGCATCTGATTGGACTGGCCTTCTTCGATAATAGGATCGATCCTGATACCAAAAGGAGAATGGTTCAACACTCCAACATCCCCAAAAGAATGGCTGCCCCCGACGAATCGACATGGCGGAAGATGGTGTGAAAATGATGTGGCATCCTTCGTCACGAAAAGGACATTGACCCTCTTTGATGCCTTGAAAGTTGGAGGTAAGGAGGAAGCGCGCCAGTTATTCAAAAGATCCACGGGAATGGCCAAATGACAAGAACTACGGGAACTTAGAGATCGCGCCTTAAAGATGAAAGTCGTCAATGATGCTGCCGAGCGAGGTATTGCTCTCGCACAACGCTACAATGACACTTTGACACGAATACGAGGACCAGAAGCATACCTCCTACAACTCGTAGCCGCCACCGAAAAGATACCAATACCATCCAAGGCGACTCTGATGCAGAAGAAATAATGAAGATACACCCATTATCATGTCCTATTTTCTTACTGTTTTCTTTCATATTCTTTGAGAACCAAAAAAAAATTTAGTATTCAGTTGTCTATATATTTTCCCAAATTTTCAAAAGGGGGCAAGTGGGGCGACCCCTAAATATTAACCGAATAACGTGAAACTTTGCACAAATACTGTCCACACCAAGAGGCATAAAACCACCTTGTGGAGAGAACTTAGTCATGCTTTAACTTTTTGGACCACCCTAATATATTATATATACAGGGGTTGGACAAAATTAATATGAACACCTTGATAAATGGCGTTTTTATTCTTAATATGGAGTTGGTCTCCTTTAGCGGCAATAAAGCTGCAATGCGTCGGGGAATTGATTCATACAGCTTTTGGACAGTGGCTAGAGGAATCCTTAGCCATTCTTCGCAAAAACCCTGCTCCATCCAGTTCCGCCAAGACGCCGGCGGTGGGAATCGGCTTCTGACCTGCTGCTCCAACTGACACACAGATGCTCGATAATGTTAAATCCGGGGATTGTGGAGGCCAATCCAAGCGTTCTACGTTACTAACATGCTCTTCAAACCAGTTTTTAACGACCCCAGCGGTGTGGATTGGTGCATTATCATCCTGGAAGACGGCGCCGCCATTGGGAAACAGCGTTTGGACCATGGGATGGACCTGGTCAGCCAATATTGACAGATAGACCTGGGCGTTAACCCTACCATGCAGTACTACAGCTGGGCCAAGAGTATTCCACGATATTGCTGCCCAAACCATCACAGATCCGCCTCCATGCTTAACGGTTGGGGTCAGGCAGTCGGGGTCATAAGCATCTTTAGGCTGTCTCCAGACGTAAACTCGACCGGAACATGGAAATAGCGTAAAGGAGGATTCGTCGGAGTAGACTACATTCTTCCACCGGTCCATTGACCAATTCTTATGGTCATTACACCATTTTCTGCGCCGCTCAATGTTGATGTGCGAAAGGAAGGGTTTGGCAATTGCAGCCCTCCCATGGTATCCAGCTCCATGGAGCTCGCGACGTACAGTTCTGGTCGATACCGGGCTTGCAAGATGCTGGTTAAGCTCTGCAGTCACTTTTGGAGCTGTGGTCTTATAGTTCTTTGTCATAATGCGCTTTAGCACCCGGCGGTCTCGATCACACAGCTTCTTCTTGCGTCCACTATTGCATTTGTCGGTGCTTGTCTTTCCATGATTTGGTATGCAGACATGACCATAGAGACAGTTCCTCTGGATACATTGAACATCTGAGCGGTTTTCGTCACCGATGCACCAGCCATCCGCGCTCCGACAATTTGCCCTCTTTGGAAGTCTGACAGGTCTTTCATAACTGCTAATTCATAATTCACTCAGATCTGTAAAAACAACGTGAGGGTTATAACATGACGTATACACTCTCTGTTACGCATTTAAATAGGTTTGCCAGTCATTTGGCCGTTTACTTTGTGTCGAGCAGTCCGTAAAGATAACCAGTGAAATCGGCGGGTGTTCATATTATTTTGTCCAACCCCTGTATATATGATGCAAACCCACAAGAGAAAAGAAAACCCTGACGAGGTGTACTTCTGAATACACGAACGGACTTGGAATAATTTTTCTTTTTCCTTGTGGTTTGCATCATTCATTCATTTCACGTGTTTAATTGTGAAATTCATCCCATATATATATATATTTGTGTGTGTGTGTGTGTGTGTGTGTGTGTGTGTGTGTGGCTACCTTGTTGTGTACGGACGTTTTGTTTCCGCTCTGTGTGATATCAAAATAACTAGTGTTTATAAGTTCAGCGGTAAATTCTATCTTATACCAGTGTGTGCATTAAGTATTAGTAAATTCGCGAAAATAAATTATTAAGTGAAAGGCGGCGACATATAGCGTGCAACAAAGAAAAACAACATAAATTGAAACATAAATTGAAAACAATTCGAACGGAAAACAGGTTTCGTGAGATTTTTCCAAGAGGCCTATATAGGAGGAAGAGGGCCATAAACGAGAAGGTCGAGGATTCGCAGACGAAATTCGAGAAGCAGAAAGGAAATAGACGAAATAAAGGAAAGAAAAAATGGCAAAGAAGTCGAAAAAATGTATGAATTGCCGTAAATTCAGAAAGTTGAATAGAGTTGGACTATATGTAATGGAGTGCGCCGCTCACCTGTTCTGCGATTGCAGAAATGAAGTAGACCGGACCACGGGCTTAAAATGCATTCTATGCAGTACATTTAAGCATTACGAAAGAAAGCTGAGAGATGGATATTTAATTTTTTAACTCAAAGAACACAAAGACTGGTAGCAAATGGAGGAAGTCTCAGAGGTTACTTACTTTAGGTTACTTTTGGTGAGTTTGAACGACAGTTCAGGATCGACCTGCGATCGACCCCTCTACAGCATCCCGCCTCATTTGCGGGACTTGGTGAAGGAGGGAAATGCTGTCTGATCTCCTCCTGCCCTCGTAGCCAGCCACGCATCGCTGGTCAGGGACTTTGCGCAGGAATCTGTCCAGCTGGTTCTTGAAGTTATTCGGGTCGATGTGCTGCAGATTCCTCACTTTTTTTGGTAGGACATTGAAAAGCTTTGGGCCTCGTATTCTGAGGATATTTTCCATCCTCCTTTTCATGGTCCCTTGTCCCACCGCAGCTAGGACCGTACAAAATCTGCCTCTTCTCTCATTCCAGTTTGTTTCTATTTCATTTCTAAGGTTAGGAACAGAGCACTCAAGTATTTTCCATATGTATATTATTGTGTACCACTCGCGCCTTCTTTCGAGAGAGTAGAGTTCCAGGGATTGTAGTCGAGACCAGTAGTCTTCACCTTCCGTTTCCTCTGTCTTAGACGTAAAAGTCCTTTGTATCGCTTCAATGTTCGCAATGTCTCGTTTTCTGTATGGGCTTGCGAGTACTGAGCAATACTCAATTATTGGTAGGACTAGACTCTTCCATAATTTGAGCATGATGTTTGCTTTTCTGCTGCTGAAGCTCCGCCAGATGATTCCCATTATTTTTCTAGCCATTGTAATTTTGATGTTATAGTGCTCTCTGAATTCTGCATCAGACGACATTATTATTCCAAGATCCCTGACTTGTGGATTTGGTGTTATCTGTTTGGCTTACAGAATCTTGTACCCTTTTTTTCTGTAGCTCCTTGTTATTACCATATCTTAGAAGTTGGAATTTTTCTTCGTTGAACTTCATATTGTTGTCTTCTGCCCGCTGGAATAATGTTTCAATGTCGTTTTGTAATTTTCTTATGTCATCTTCGTTCAATATTTCCTTACATACCTTTGTGTCATGTGAGCGCTGTCCCACAAGGTACAGTATTAGCTTCCTTGCTGTTCATAATAATGATTGCAGCTATTGATACAGATATTAATGACAGTATTGTATCAGGTTTCACAGATGACACAAAGATATGCAAGGAAATATTGAACGAAAGTGACATAGAACAATTACAAAACGACATTGAAACATTATTTAAGTGGGCATAAGACAATAATATGAAGTTCAACAAAGAAAAATTCCACCTTCTAAGATATGGTAATAAGAAGGTGCTACAGAATAAAGGGTACAAAACTCTGACCAAACAGATAACACTAAACCCACAAGTCAAGGATCTTAGAGTAATAATGTCGTCAGATGCAGAATTCAGAGAGCTCACTATAACATCAAAATTAATGAGAGAAGAGGCAGATTTTGTACTGTCCCAGCTGCAGTGGGATAGGAGTCCATGAAAAAGAGGATGGAAAACACCCTCAGAATACGAGGCCCAAAGCTTTTTAATGCCCTACCAAAAGAGGTGACGAATCTCCAGCACACCGACCTGAATAACTTCAAGAACCAGCTGGACAGATTCCTGTGCAAAGTCCCTGACCAGCCATGCGTGGCTGGTTACGAGGGCAGGAGGAGATCGGAAAATAAGTCCCTCCTTCACCAAATTCCGCAAATGAGGCGGGATGCTGCAGAGGGGTTGACCGGCATGACCACAGGTCGATCCTGAACTGTCGTTCAAACCCTCATAAAGGATCATAAAGTGTGTATATATACACTACGTTCCAAATTATTAAGCAGATTGCATTTTCTCCAATGTTTTCAAAAGTTTTTCACCGATTCCAAAGAAATTTATAGCAAATAATTACTATATATAGAAGCACTGATGGTATTCATTTCGATAAAATATTTTGATAATTAAAATAATTATCTCTTTTTAATGAAAAATATGTAAAATATGACGTTCCGAATTATTAAGCAAGTATTCTATTTACAGATCTAAATGGTGAAAATGGGTAAGAAGAAGGATTTAACACCAACTGAGAAAAGAAAAATAGTCAAGTTACTCGCTGAAAATATAAAATCTATTGAAATTGCGAAGCAGTTTGGCAGGGCTTATCGAAATGTAAACAAGTTTGTAGCGGAGGGAACCAAACTGAGGCAGCGAAGTGATAAAGGAGCTATAAGAAAAGTGACAAGGCGGCAGATATCTGTAATCAAGCGCAAAGTTGCAAAGCATCCATTGTCCTCAAGTAAAGAGGTTTTCGAGCAGGCTGGCATACATAATGTTCCAAGAACATCTCGATGTGGAATCCTCCAAACAATTGGCAAGACGTGTAAACCTACGATTCAGTCACCATTAACACCCAGGTACAAGAAGCAGCGTGTTGAATGGGCGCGTCAGTACGTGAAAACAGATTTTAATACTGTATTGTTAACCGATGAATGAAGAGCAACCCTTCAGGTATCTGATGGTTGGTCAAGAAGATGGATTGCTAAGGGTCAATCTCTACCATGGAATGAGGTTTTCTTTTAGAAAATTTGTGTAAGACTGGGCATTCGTTTTTACACCATCAGGCACTCTGTATGGGACAGCTACTTCATTGCCTATCAATCCTGCCCAAAACATGACACCACCTCCACCTTGTTGGTGTCTTAATCTCGATGGTAGAAATTGGCTCTCAGCAATCCATCTTCTTGACCAACCATCAGATCCCTCAAGGGTTGCTTTTCATTCGTCGGTTAACAATACAGTATTAAAATCTGTTTTCACGTACTGACGCGCCCATTCAACACGCTGCTTCTTGTACCTGGGTGTTAATGGTGACTGAATCGTAGGTTTACACGTCTTGCCAATTGTTTGGAGGATTCCACATCGAGATGTTCTTTGGCACATTATGTATGCCAGCCTGCTCAAAAACCTCTTTACTTGAGGACAATGGATGCTTTGCAACTTTGCGCTTGATTACAGATATCTGCCGCCTTGTCACTTTTCTTATAGCTCCTTTATCACTTCGCTGCCTCAGTTTGGTACCCTCCACTACAAACTTGTTTACATTTCGATAAGCCCTGCCAAACTGCTTCGCAATTTCAATAGATTTTATATTTTCAGCGAGTAACTTGACTATTTTTCTTTTCTCAGTTGGTGTTAAATCCTTCTTCTTACCCATTTCCACCATTTAGATCTGTAAATAGAATACTTGCTTAATAATTCGGAACGTCATATTTTACATATTTTTCAATGAAAAGAGATAATTTTTTTAATTATCAAAATATTTTATCGAAATGAATACCATCAGTGCTTCTATATATAGCAATTATTTGCTATAAATTTCATTGAAATCGGTGAAAAACTTTTGAAAACATTGGAAAACATGCAATCTGCTTAATAATTTGGAACGTAGTATATATATATATATAAGAGAGAGAGAGAGAGAGAGAGAGAGAGAGAGAGAGAAGAAGAAGATATGATTGACAAAATAAAACAAGCAAACACAATCCCTGATACGATGCAATCAACAGATAATATTTTAATAAATAAAACGTAGAGAAGATTGTATGAAAATATAATGCGAGAAGTCAATGCAAATATAGAGACGGATAATGTGTCTATGCACATCCAACTCAATGCAATTTCCACCACAACAAATGATGATTGTAAATTTTGAATTAATCGCAAGTTGTACGACCTCATTATCTAAATATTTTATACAAGATACGGAAGATGCAAATACCGGAAAAAAGTCGTTACCATCACCCTCAAAGGATTATTTAGATAGCAGGCACGATACAATCACTAAATATTATTCAACAAGTACAAGGACAGTCGACAAATACTGAACAGAATAAACGGAAGAGAAAATTGCATACGATATCGGGACAGCATGTATCGAAACAGGAAATAAACGAAAACTCTCAGAGGATCGCAGGATTACGAAACATGAGTTACCAATAATAATGAATTTGTACTATCTAAGGATGAAAACGAAAATATAAAAGTTATCCAAGCCAATATATAAGGCTTAAAGCCAAACCATTCCTCGAATAAAACCATATACTTGTAAGGAATCATGCAAGAAATAAGAGCAGACTTTGCATGATTCACGTAAACTCATCTGAAGTACTACCAGACAAACCATGAAAACTGTGAGTTTGCGTATAAAAGTTGAAAAAATAAACATGATATTAATTGTATACAGGGTGGTCCAAAAGTCCCTATCTATTTTGCTGAAATAATAGTATTTTAGGATAAAAATGTAGTAACATAATTAGATGTACATTTATTTATCAAGCCTAGGTCTAAAATTCGACGTGAGCACCATCAGTGTCTCTGCAAATCTCAAATCTGGCCACTGAATTGCGGAACACATTCTCAAGCGTCTCTTGGGTTATTTTAGCGACTGCCGCGACAGTGCGGGTTCGCAGATCCTGCAGGTCTGTAACTCTTGTTTTGTAAACCTCAGACTTTTAAAGCCCCACGCAAAGAAGTCTGATGGTGTTGAATCCGGAGATCATGCTGCCCACGGCCTGTTTTCACCACGTCCAATCCAGCTATGTGGTAAGAGCTTATCAAGGTACGCCCGATCGATGTTTGCACAGTAACATGAGCTCCATCTTGTTGAAAGAAAATAGCGTTGAGAATGCTATCTGAACGAAACTGGGGTTGAAGAAACTGCTGAAGCATGTCAAGATAAATTGGCCCTGTTACCGTAGCTTCTGCAAAGAAAAGAGTTCCGTAAATCTTAGATCCTGTCATACCCAACCAGATATTAACTTTAGGAGAATCTCTCTCCCATTCGTAGAACTCGGTTGGTTTTTCACAGCCCAGATACGGCAATTATGTTCATTAACCTTTCCGCATGTGTGGAATATCGCCTCATCGCTGAAAAGAATGTGGCTTAATAAGTTTTCGGTATGAATGTTTTCAATCAATTCTGTGCACATGGCGGCTCGTCTTGGATAATCCTCTTCACGTAACTCATGTAGCACTTGAATATGGTAACTTTTCTTTTTAATGTAGATTTTAAAATCCTTAGACCAGTCGTTTTTGGTATGCTTAGTCTACGTGATGCTGTGCGAGTTCACATTCCAGAATTTGTTTCAAAAGCATCTCTTACCAATTCGATATTTTCTTGAGAGGTACCTGGACGTCCAGATCTTGCCTCACCATGAACAGATCCTGTTCTTTCAAATTTATTAACTAGCTCAGAAATTGCTTTGTCTGCAGGTCCTGGTTTGTGAAATCTGTTTTCGAATTTTTCTCGAATTTCTTTGCACTTCTTCCCTTGAATTTGTAATGTTACTACCATCACACGTTCTTGTACATCCATCATTATCTGTGGTCTGTAGAAAATAAAATATAAATATATTATTTTAGCAAAATAGATAGGGACTTTTGGACCACCCTGTATATAGACCTCCGAACATTCCAATTACAAAACTCTCAGATTCCATTACTAAGGTCAGAAACCTGGTGAAAGTTTTAAACTCCCCAACCCACAATATTATTCTTTGCGGAGATTTTAATTTCCCATTTATAAAATAGAAAAAGATTGGAAGAAATATATGTATAAACCATGACAAGGGAGGCACAAGGGAAAACAAGGAGCAGGCAAAACTGCTGCTGGTTCTAATAGATGAATTCATTTTAACAAGAAATAACGGAAAATACTAGAAAAAAACAACTGCTTAGATTTAGTATTCACAAACAACAACGACTTAATTCATAATATAGAAATCTCCCCAACTATAATATCAGATCACAACATTATTAAAATAACAACCTATAGGAACACAATAGAAAAGGAAAGAACACATTATAGAAAGAGACAAATTCAAAATTTTTAACACCATTGATGCAATCGAAAACAATGGCACTATGATATGATATACACAGACTTTGCAAAGGCCTTTGAAAAGTGTGTAATCGTGGAATCATACGTAGCACAGTGAAGTATATTGAAATAGTAGGAAAAGTAGGAAAATAGATATATAACATTCTTAGTGAGTGGCAGCAATTCGTTACAGGCCAAGGAATATCATCATCAGAATCAGAGGTACGTAGCTCAGTACCACAAGGGACAGTATTTGCTTCATTATTTTTCATAATCATGCTATCTGATATAAATGGTGAACTTACCAATGATAGCACAGAACATCGTTTGTCGATGACAAAAATTAGTAGAAAAATAAGAAACTCAAATGATATAGAATCTGTACAAACGAATAGGGACAAAATTTACAAAAGGTCAGAAGGAAATATCATGAAATTCAACTATTAAGATACGGAAAAAGTGTCCCAAATGAACAGAAAATTCAAACCTTGGAAAATACTCGTAGGAAAGGAAGAGTGTGTCGCATTTCCAAAATAAAGGCTAGACAAGAAATATCCTCACCCCTAAAGGAAAATAACTTTGTTGTTGTCAGGCCAAAACTATTCAACCAGCTGCCCAGAGAACTTAGGAACACAAATGGTGTACAAATGGAAATCTTCATATAAAGTCTAGACACCTAACGCAGGACAGTTCCTGATGACCAGGTGTAACTGGCTATGTGAAATGAAATGCTCATGAAAGCAACTCTCTCCTGCACCAAACCAACTCGTGAGATGAGGCAATGAGACTGACTTCCGTGAAGTGAGGAATCACCACACGGAAGGAACATGTGTAAGGGTGTAATGTATATATATATATATATATATATATATATATATATATATATATATATATATATATGAAATAGGATCCCTCCTAAGGAGACGTAGTTTTACATTTAGGATAAAAACGAAGACGTAGAGCAAAAAAGTCATTATATTTGGCTGCAGTCGACGTTTCGGGCAACTGTACCCATTTTCAAGGCCTAATAAATAAAAGCTAAAATTAATACATGACAAAAATATATAAATGTCGAGAACTAAAGCTAATTTAGAGTACAAAATTAAAACTGTTCAAGAATAAAAATTAAAATTACAAAGCAGAAACAGGCATAAGCCAAAATCAAATCGAAAGTAAAAATTATATAAATGACAAAAATATCCGAGTGATAAAAATAAAACTTAAAACTAAAGACATTCAAACGTAAAACAGTTAAAAAAAACTTTACTAATAAAAAGTTAAACGGAATAAAAAGTTAAACGAAAAATCACAAGAGTAAACCAACATACCATGCTCACTTGACAGTCACAAAATACTGAAGCGAAAAGGAGACAGGGTCACAAGGGAAAAATTTTTAGTATGTAGTTATTCTAATTAATATAAAGGGGATAACAGCTAGAATCAATATTTAAACTAGAGTTCAAAATTTTAACACACAAAGATTCGTAAATACGGAGGGAGGACGGGCACTTTAATGATTTAAGAATTTTAAAATTGTTAACAGAAATGTCAACCTTACACTTGATAAAATGATTTCTAATAGCAGACTGTTCCTTTTACGACAAAACTTTCCCTGTCCTATGGCTAATACCCATATGGGAGCAAAATCTCGCCTGCAAGGAACGAACTGTACTGCCAACGTAGTTCCCCTGAGAACACCCAGTGCAGGTAAACAAATAAACAACAGAACAGTTCATCGCAGGGGGGATTTTGTCCTTACATCGGAAAAAACATTCAAGGGTATTATTATTTACAAAAGCAATCTTAAAATCAGTGTGAAAATAAAATTTCCTCACAGCACTCAACAATTGCTTCTTCACAAAAGTGCTAAAATGGTAGATATCAGGTAAAACAAGATATTTACAATTCTTAGGAACATCATACGTTGGGACAAGGTTGGGAAATATACATTATTAAGAAATTTACCAATAACACCTACAAGATCCCGTGGAAAACCATTTTTTAAGAAAAAATCAGTAAGGAATTAAAACTCATTATGAAGCAGAGCAAAGTTCGAGCAAATATTATAAGCTCTATGCACCAGTGTGCGAATGGAACTTAATTTGTAATTAAAGTCGCAAAAACTACAAAAATTAAAACCCAAACCCGTAAAAGTAGGCTTCCGGTATGTAGAAGTTAAAACGGTCGAGCCAGATTTGGAGACCAAACCATCAAGGAAAGGAATAGAAGCTTCAACTTCCTTTTTCTGTGTAAATACAATGTTCTTATGCAGTGTGTTCAAAAAACTTAGAAACTGAACTGATTGATTATCCGTTTGGAATAGAGCAAACGTATCATCAACATAACGTCTGTACAATTTGGGCTTAAGGCGAGGGACTCACTCACAGAAGACCCTTCCCTCAAGATGCGACATGAAAATATTTGCAAAAACGGGACCCAAGGAGCTCCCCATCCCCACTCCATCCAGCTGACGGTAAACTACCCCTTGAAAACTAAAAAAGTTATCCTTGACTGCCAAATTCAGAAGCTGCTCAAACTGTGCTCTGCCAAAGCCGTGAAAAAGTGAGTCTGGCTGTGGAAAAACTTTATTCAAAATAATTTTGGTGGTCTTATCCAAAGGAACATTTGTAAAGAGGGAAGATACATCGAAACTTGTCATAAACAAAGAATTCATATCAAACTTCTTAATTTCCGACGCAAAGGAAAAACTATCCTTAACACTGTACGAGTTCACGGGAAATGAAGATAACAGTAGGACAAGAAATTTGGTAAGTTTGTAATTAGCCAAAGGATAAGACGCCAAAATTGGGCGCAATGGAACACCGACTTTATGAACCTTAGGCAGACCATACATAAGGCACAAATAAGAGCCTGATACGTACAATTCATCATAAGTGGAGGAGTTAATAGCACATTCCTGTTTAAGCTTAAGCAAAACACGGTTAACCTTGTCTTCCGATCGCTGAATAATTTTAGGAACCCTGTTCATCTACCTTAGCAAATTTTAATGAATCAGAAAGAATATCAACCATTTTTTTAATATAATCCATTTTATTCATAACCACAACACCACCCTTATCTGGTTTAGTTATTAAAATAGATTAATTTTCACCCTTGTGACCCTGTCTCCTTTTCGCTTCAGTTTTTTGTAGCTGTCAAGTGAGCATGGTATGTTGGTTTACTCTTGTGATTTTTCGTTTAATTTTTTATTCCGTTTAACTTTTTATTAGTAAAGTTTTTTAACTATTTTATGTTTGAATGTCTTTAGTTTTAAATTTTATTTTTATCACTCGGATATTTTTGTCATTTATATAATTTTTACTTTCGATTTGATTTTGGCTTATGCCTGTTTTCTGCTTTGTAATTTTAATTTTTATTCTTGAACACTTTTAATTTTGTACTTTAAATTAGTTTTAGTTCTCGACATTTATATATTTTTGTCATGTATTAATTTTAGCTTTTATTTATTAGGCCTTGAAAATGGGTAGAGTTGCCCGAAACGTCGGCTGCAGCTAAATATAATGATTTTTTTGCTCTACATCTTCGTTTTTATCATATATATATATATATATATATATATATATATATATGGAGTATCACGAATGATCACGCACGATTTTGCATAATAAGAAATTTATCTCACTTCTGTGCCAGGTTGTGTGAGCTTTTACCTTGTCGTAGTACAGTGGTAGCGCTCGCGACTTCTACTCAAGGTCCTGGGTTTGAATGTTGGCGAGGTAAATTCTGTTCACGTTTGCTTAAATTACGGTAGTTTAAGCTCAAAAATATGAATCGTATATTATCATTACGGCATTACCTCACTTACATATGATAAAATAATGGAATGTGTGTGCGTGTGTGTGTTGCCTGCTCAGTTGGATACAATTAATTACTTCCTAATGCATATAATTATTATTATTATTATCTTAAAACAACGTTAGCAATATATTAGAATTAATTATATTTAGTAATGTGTCTCTATTTAATAAGGGATACACAATTTTAATTTATATCAGTTATCGAGTTCTCTTAAAAACTAGCTCCCCCCTCAAATCCCGAATACATACTGTTCTCCAAACACTAAATCGACAGTTCTTATATATACGTTGCGGTACAGTTTTCAGTTGGCAAGATTCAGGCAAAAATATCGTTCAGAAATACCCCGAGGGTGCATGTAGACCACTCGAGAGGTGGAGAAAAATATTTGGTAAGCCTCTTAACTGTATTTGTTTGAAGTTTTATTTCCGGGAAAAGTTCCCGGAGGTAACAAGATGTGCTCAATACTGTTTAATGCAAAGAATTAAAAAATCAGCCAACCCAATTATCCAAGTTATTCATCAATCTTGCCATATTTCTTCTAAGTTATGGAATTCATGGTATGAAAACGTTTGTCTGTAGTTCCATTGACTTCCACATTATTATTTTTCATTAATTTTATTTCTATCTTTAGTATTTGAGTTTCCATTGTATTCTATTGTCAGTTTGTATTATTAATATGTGTCATAAGACTAATGGCCTACCAATAAACATTTTCATATACTATATATATATATATATATATATATATATATATATATATATATATATATAAATTTTATGTGCCTGGCTATGTGCGATGGAGATGGCAAGAGAGCAACTCGCTCCTCCACCAGGCCAAGCCTAGAGGTGTGGCCACTAAGTTGACCTTTGTGTGAAGAAAGACCGACGCACGGAACTACTACGAGGTTAGAGGTGTATTGTTTATATGCGTAGGGGATGATGATGATGTCTGTCTGTCTGTTCTATGTTCATTTATACACGCCTACACGAGGTTTCTTTACATGACTTATCACTTCTGAAAGAAACAATGCTTTTAAATATTTATCATTGATCTCTCTTTCCCGATAAAAAAAAAAATCCTCAATCATTTTACGTGTTTGTTGTTGGTTTGCATTCCTGATACTCTTGATTGTTTGTAGGTTTGGGTATTTACTTTTCAAATTTCTTCCATTCTAAAATATATCACAAAATTCTTGATTACTCTGTGTGATTAATTCTTTGATGATAATAATAATGTTTGGGGCTCTTTAACCTGTTTCGTAACAGTAAAGGTCATGCGATGGAGAAATCTATAGTTTTAGGTGGGATCCGGAAGACGGGTTGCTTCATCATCTGAATGCAGAAGACGGGAATCGATGTTGCGATATGGGCGGGTCGTAATATAATTGAATATAACTTGACAAATAAAATAAATTATTTTATATATATTTAATAATAAACATATAATTCTAAAACTATACGCCAAGCAGCTCGCAGTATCAGTGGCAAATTTGTAGAAGGTCAAATTATAGGGTATTCAAGAGACTAACAACATTTAAGAAGGTTTCCTTCGAAATTTCTCTGTACCCTAAACTGAACTCAATGACCTCGCAACTAATTTTCATCTTGCACTTCTCTTAGTTCCAAATATGACTTACTTTCATCTTTGACCAATAATTCATTGGATATACCTGTTCAGGTTACTTTAAATAGGATGAGATGAAGAACCAAATTTCATCAGAGAAACTTTTTTAAAAAAAATATACAGTACACTATACAATATCAATTGTATTAAATTTGTTTCATTGCTTTCCACGGAGAAAATTTTGTGTGTATTATTTCTTTGAACCTTTAACGCGTGTAAAGTCTACAGCACGTTCTGTTTTCATTACAAACAAGTATAGTACAGCCAACACAAAGATAAAATAATAAGCTAGTTCATGTGTATTTTATACATAGATGCGTTGAGGGAGATTTTGAGCAATTGAATGTATAAAACTTTTGATCATCTCGTATAATTCAATTTGAAAATTGGGAAAAATTATCCACGAAATTGGTTAATGATTGGTTGGTTGACCTTGGTATTAATATAATAATCGAGCAAGGTATGATGGATAATACTTATACCGGAAATGAATGAAAAATAGTTGGTTCGTCTTTACACAATCTGGGGGAGGCGGAGGACGGCCTCCTAACCAATTATTTCCCACGGTTTTAAAGTATTATACTTCGCGATTTTAACGACATCAGACTGGCAAACCCGACGCTGACATTCTGTTCGCAGCGTTCGTTTTTCACGAATAGAAAGTAGTGTCACTTCCATTCTGATCGCCTCATAATTAGACCATTGAGTTAATACAGGGTTAAAATATAGATTCATGTTAAAATTAAGAGTAAGGGTGGGTTGTCTAAGGCCACGCTTCTCAAACTAGGGGTCGCGTAAATATTATTGGGGGTCGCAGAAACATTTGAAAGTATTATTTTTTTCATAAATATACAGTGTTAGTACCTATTGCTTTTATGACATTGAGTGAAGGGTCGCGAAAAAATTTGTCTGATCCAAAGGGGTCGCAAGTGAAAAAAGTTTGAGAAGACCTGGTCTAAGGGAATAAATAGAGCGAAGGTGGGAAGGAAAGAGTATTAAATAAAGAACTGGGGATAGTTATACATAAAAAGTAAACTGTAGGAAGAATGAGGCTTAAAAACTGCAGTGACTGCTTGCAATGCAAAAATTAATTTGGATCACAGTGTTCCAAATATATATTCTTTAAAATATTGCAAAGTTTGGAAAGAGGAGGGTGAAGGGGTATTCATGGATATGATCTTGTTACTGAAGGCGACATACGGGTAGAGTATGTAGTCACACGAAAAACTGAAGAAGAAAATGTTTCCGGTAGAAACAGTGAACAGAAAAGGATCAACACTAAATGTAATTCTTCAGTTAACATACATTTCTCAATATAATGATGTATGTATACATTTACCAAATTTTCAAATTGTAGTTAAGCGTCGAACACTAATGTTCGTTATCTAATCTGGCCAGAAATGAGTAAGGACTCTTACTTAGAAGCAGAAGACGAAGCAAGAACTGATCTCGACTCTTCGAAGAATCGAAAACGATTGTTGTTCTCAGAGACTCGAGATTTTTAAAGATTCTCATCAGTGAAATTTGGACCAGCGTTGCAACGGATGTTATTGACAGCGTTGTTTTTGCGAGTTCAACTACAGCAACAGCGGTTTCCACTGTGTACCTTGAGGTTAATAAATCTGAGATTTTGTTCCACTAGAATACGTTCTACGCAATGGCAATTTGAGTTGGTTGGTTGTTCTAACACCCAAGAGTCATTCCAACATGTAATAGTGCCACCTAACGGGAAAGTAAGATCCTATCATCTGGAGGCCATGGTCGAGCCCAATGAGTCGCACAACATATGTATATTATAGCGGTTTATGTACTGTTTCGGAATAATTAAATACAAATATGCTTTAACCTTCAAAAGAGATGAGTAGATGCTTTCACATTTCTGACGCTCATTTCTCTTCCCTTTCACGTGGGAGAAAGTAGTATTTATGAGGTTCAGATAAAAAAAATTCATAGCAGTACATTAAAGGTTGGTATTAAAACTTATGGAGAAACGCACTTTTACTCAAGAAGTTCTTAGAAAGACGACGCGTGAGAAGAATGATTATTACGACACTTGATCACGACAATTAACAGCGACATGATAATCAATGTAGATGTCTTCCAAGCAGAAATGTCACCTAAATAAATGCAAATTAGATTGCAAACCACTCAAACCACGCGCTCGAAAGCTAAAAAAAAAAAAACACCTAATTCGAAGGATTAAATCTGAATTCACAAATTTTCGTGAATGGAAAAATAAAAGAAATTAAATGTAAAATTTTATGTTAGGATAAAAACCAAAAGAAGAACTCCCGATAATAAAAAAATGCGAGTAGAGCCAATATTACCAGAATACATACTAAGAGGGAGTGAGAAATGAAAAAGAAGTAGACCGAAAAGAAAGATCAAAACATCTTCCAACAAAACAGATTGTTGATTGTATAACCAAACGCAATATAAATGAGGAGCAACAAAATCTGGAAAAGAATTGAGTGAAAGAGAAAACTTGAAACTGTCATTTTGAAATTCTTTGATGAAGAATGTAATGCGGAAGAAAATATTCAAAATAATCCGAAAGACGAAAGACGAAGTGCAGTGAAAATATCAGACCATTAAAAACAGTAATGAAGATAATTCAGATAACCCAAAAAGAATGAATGAACAGCTAAATGACTAGTTTAATTCATTATTTAGTCCGCCCACACCCAAAATCAGTGTTTGAGACTGATGCTCACGAGCAAATGGCTGATACTAGTGGAAGTTTGCTTCGCGATATTGATTTCTGAAGACGAGTCAATTAAAATACTATCTAAGCTGTAAGATAATTCTCGCACACGGAATGCAAAGTTTTTGAAAAAATGTAAAGAAGTCATAGTGTGGAGGACATCACTAGACAGCAGCCTGATACCGCACTCATTAAAAAACGTAAACACTGCTCCCATTTATAGAACGTTGTCAACAGTTACAGACCAATCACACTCGTGTCACATCTCATAAAACGTTTTGAGGGAATAGGCAAATACAATATTCCTTGGTACTTGGTAAAAAAAAACAAATAAATTAGGGCAGGAAAGTCTTGTTAATCGCAACTATTAGATCCTCAAGAGCGAATTTTTAATGCTTTGTGCCAAAGGAAAACCAGAGATGCAATATAAAGGTTTTGCTGTCGTCTTCCATAAATGTGACAGAATAATTTTGTTTACAAACTTAGAAAAATAGGTATTACTAAGACACTGTTAATATCAATCTCATCACTGAAGAGTTTTGCTCTTGAATTATGTTAAACACTTTAATAATTTGTACAAGAGTTTGATATCCTTTTGTTTTATAACTAGTCCTTGAAAGGGTTGACAAAATAAGGTTTACAATAAATTTCATTTGGGAGTGAAAGTAAATCAACCCCCAAAGATATTACATTCATTTGACAAGAATTTAGACTTTAAATTGAAGGTAGACCTTAAATTGAAGGTAGACTTAAATTGAAGGTAGACTTAAATTTCTACCTTAAATTAAAGGTAAACTTTAAATTCCTAACAAAGAACAGTATCATTCGCCCTGAAGTAGTGAGGAGAAAAGTTGTTTTCGCATATATACTGTATATGTATACTGACGCGACGTGTTTTTTTTTCGAGGGTAGGGAGACACTTAAAATGAAACACGTCTTTGCCTAAAACTAGGTGTGTCCCCTCAAAAACTTGGTCAATTTTTTTTCTTTTCAAATGTTGCTTAAAACTGATTTTATTTAAGATATAAACCCAAAAGTAATCAAACAATAAAAAAACAACTTTTGTCATATCCCTTGATCATATAAACCAGGGGTCACCAACCTTTTTTTGTTGTTCTCCGCCCACTTTTACGATTTTCTGAAAATTAAAAAAGCTTATCGCCCACCTTAGATCAAAAAGAATAAATCAACATAATCGATAAAATAAATAATGAAATAAATGTTTAATTACCTTTAATGTGAGCCCACTAGTAGGCGCTACCGCCCAGGTTGGTGACCCCTGATATAAACTCTTACTCGTGAATTTAAAGAGTAATTATTGAGTCATTTTAAATATAATTTTTTTATATACGAAGGAGGGCCAAGGGCGAATGCCCACAAAAACACTTCCCCATAGAGGAACATGCGAGCCAAAATCAAAGTCCAGGTTTTCGAGATGTCTGGACACTGTGCGTTTGAAAGATTGAAGGTCATAGACAGGGAGGGAAAGATGGATTGAGGAAGATTGTTCCAGGGTTCACCGGTTGAGTAGAGGAAAGATTGAAAATACCGATTAACCCTTGCGTTAGAGAGTTGGACAGAAAAGGAATGAGAAACTGTCGAAAGCCTCGTGTTGCTTGCTCTCCTTAAAGGAGGAGGCATGCAGTTAGAGAGTTCAGAAGAGCAGTGTCCGTTATAATAGCGATAATAAAGAGAGAGAGTGAGGCAACACTGCGGCGAAGAGAGAGGGATTGAAGACAGTCAGTAAGAGGCGTGGAATTGATGAGACAAAAAGCCTTTAATTCCATGTCGTAATGCGTCCCGAAGGCGCCAACAATTCTGCCCAGAAAGAAAATAGTTGCGGTTATGACAAGGCCCTTCTTTCTGCCTATTCTGTCTGCGAGGTCCCCTAATAGGAAAGCCCCGAAAAGCGTACCAACCATGAAACCAGAACTCGCTGTAGGTTGAAATCACGACCTTCCACACAGGAGATCGAACTACAGCTTATAACGAAAACCATGTATAACAATAATAATAATAATAATAATAATAATACACCTAAATGTTTATGTTAAAAGGATTCAAGAAGCATACCAAAGAACAGAATTTGCATTCTGAAAGCATGAAATTTGATATAGATATATATATATTTGTACACTATAGAAACAAACCCTCCATCAACAATAATAGTTCATCCTACACATTACAGCTCTTTAACTAACGAACCGATTCTCATAGACTATACTTTCTAATCCTCTGACCATCCAGTTTTCTCTAGCTTTGCCAAGTATGGAGGTCGATGTAAACATTGTGTATTTACCTATTGAGGTAATTTAATTTAATTTTAATTTGTATTGATGCAATTTTCATTTGTTTTAAGGTTTAATTTTAATAGTTTTAATATTGTATTGATGTAATTTTCACTTTTTACTTTGTTAAGAGTTTTAAGACTTAATTCACTGATGATGACAAAAGATTTGTCGAAACGTCTGAAGTACAAAAATAAATGAAAATGTTGCCGTGGTGTTGGTCTTCTGTTCATATATATATATATATATATATATATATATATATATATTAGTTCACAAAAACTTTATATATATATATAATCTATATATATATATATATATATATATAAAACATTGTTTTGCTTCCCCCCGAATTGTTCATTCTGACTAAGGTCAAGCTTGTCACTCCACCTCAGACTACAGTTTAACGTGGAATCCGAACCACTCCCCACCAGTAGCCCAGGCGTCTTAACCACTATGCTACCCAAGGTACCCATTTAATCTACCAACCAATTTTGTTTTACTGTGGCGATAGATAAACAGCTGGGTTTGCTGAGCGCCGCCTGCTTTCACCAGGTCTCGATTCCGAGACCCAATGGATTCGTAGTCAGCGACGCTACACTAACCACTACACCACCGAGGTGTGTATATATAATATATATATATATATATATATATATATATATATTATATATATATATATATATTATATATATGATATATATATATATATAATATATATATATATATAATATATATACTGTATATAGTTAGTTAGTTAGTTATTTAGTTAGCTAATGGACTAGTACGGGATGTGAGGCAACATTGCGACAGTCAGTAAGAGGCGTGAATTGATGAGACAAAAGCCTTTAATTCCATGTCGTAATTGCGTCCCAAAGGCGCCAACAATTCTGCCCATATACAATACCCTTCAACCTTTCAAATGTTCCGTGCGATGATTCCTCATTTCACGAAGGTCAAGCTCTCTCTCTCTCTCTCTCTCCTCTCTCTCTCTCTCTCTCTTGTCCATGCTGTACCTCTCCCATCTACCTTTGTTATTGTCGTAAGAGTTGTGAAGTTTGGGAATTCCCTTTTACCTTTGCGTTCAGTGAGTCATAAACAAATACAAAACAATTGTTAAAAAAGTTATCCGAAATTTATGGGAAAGGGGGAATCCTCAACTTCATAACTCCTTTTTGACAGTAACAATGATACATAATGATTACTATTCCGGGGTTTCCATAAAAGCTATGAACTGAATATCATTTTATGATCCTCCAAAGAATGTAATCCCTAACCTTCTATATGTATAGAAATCTGCGCAGGGGGTAATGGTTATTTATGAGTTAGGAATTAGAGGGACTTCGCCTAAAATTTAATTCCTCAAGATAGGTGGAATGATATATTCACTCTCTCCTACTTACTCATACCACTCTAGAACATTTAATAATAGTACTCCATAATAAACTAATAAGAACATGTTATAATTAACTTTATCTAACGTATAACTGGGTCTTAAAGCAGACGATGCTAAGACCAGAAAAAATGGGAGACAAGCAGCACGGCCCAGAAGAATCAAGAACATTAAGTATCGACACATATCAACTAACTATATGACTAACTATCATCATTTTCATCCTCTCGTAACCGAATGGTCAAACGCCCGTGTCTCCAAATCAGAGGGGCCGCCGGGATTCAAATCCTGAGGATAAAATTTTGGACGCGACCTGTTTTTTTTAAGTTCAAGTTTTTTCAAAAACACGGTTGTTTTTGGGCGGAAACAGAACATCGACCGTTTTTTTCCTTTTATATATTTTTTAATATTGCTGAACGTAATTTTATTTAAAAATATAAACCTAAAAGTGATCAAATACTTATAAAGGGTAAAAATGGCTTTACCCTCTTATAAAGGGTAGAAGTTTACCTGCTTTACCTCTTTTACCTTCTCTACTTATAAAGGGTAAAGGCTTTACCTTCGCTACTATGTTCCACACACCCTGTCCCAAATTCCAATATCCACAATACTTGCCAGACAGTTAAACTAAGTCGGATCAGGCCGAATCGACCCAAATCGAGTTTTTCTATTCCCTGCACACCCTTAACGAAGAAAATCATGTTAACACACTAAAAACCATTACATTATTAAAAGTCGAACCACTACAATGCCTAGATTGAAGGAGCTCTCGAGTGACCTACGGAGGGCTCTTGTCAATACTCATACATCTTGGGAAAGGTACAAAAAGATACCAACGAAATATGGAATGCATGTGTCAAATGTTTGTCAAATTATTTACAAATGGAGGGACATAACGACGACGACAACCTTGCCCAAGAGTGGTCGACTACCGAAGACCACATTCAGGATGATTAGGAGACTCGTTCTTGAGGTTAGCAGTAATTCAAGAGTAATAACTAAAGAGCATCGTGGATCTTTGGCAGGTACCAACACGCACGTTCACCGTTCCGCAATATGAAAAACCATAAACCGATCAGGGCTTCATGGGTGGTGGGTTGCACGACGAAGGCTACTGTTGTCCAAGAAACCCAAAGTTGACAGTTGAAACTTCCGTAGGACCCACCTGGACAACACCCGTACCACCTGGGAAAACGTACTATTATTAATGCTCTCGTGTTCTCCCTGAATATGTGTTGGAAAATGTGTTTTCAGAATTTGAACCCAAAATAATATTAATTGTAACTAATAGTGGAAGGAAGACATGTAGAAGTTTATAAATTACTGTAAATAAACTTATAACCTTTCAGAATATAATGTTATTTGGATTTTGGTGCTATCTGAAATAATAAATATATAATTAAGATATTCATTTTGGAACACCCTGTATTAAGTGCAAACAACTGTTCAGGGAGTTCAAAAAGTCTTTAATCAGATGGCATTTTAATTTTTTCGGGATCTGTAAAAATAAAACCGCAAATATATATATATATACAAGGTGGGTAAAAAAAAAGTGATCCCTTAGAGGTAAACTGTCATATTAAAAAAAGTAAGGGGACGAGAGCTCCCAAACTTCATAGATGCTTACCTTAGCATGTTGTTCGTCTTGATTGAGAAGTTGCTCGATGTATCCCCCTTCCTGCTCAACGCAGGCCTCCAAACGTGGACGCCACTGATCAATACACCTGTTTACATAATACATATCGTTGAGACACCTTCTCCCAACCGAGCAGAATTCTTTCGCGTATTTCATCTATGGCTCTTATATTGGTACCAGGAATATACACTTTGGACTTCAGGGCTTCCCAAACACCATAATCTAGTGGTGAAAGATCGGGGCTACTAGCCGGCCACATATTGGGTTCGATAAAATCTGTGTTTCGTTCTCAAGGAATGTGACAGTTTGGCGTGCTCTGTGAGCAGGGGCTCCATCTTGTTGGAAAGTATATTTTTCACTCTATCTAACTGATATTCGACGAATTAGTGGTGAAAAATATACTTTCCAACAAGATGGAGCCCTGCTCACAGAGCACGCCAAACTGTCACATTCCTTGAGAACGAAACACCAGATTTTATCGAACCCAATATGTGGCTGGCTAGTAGCCCCGATCTTTCACCACTAGATTATGGTGTTTGGGAAGCCCTGAAGTCCAAAGTTTACATCCCTGGTACCAATATAAGAGACATAGATGAAATACGCGAAAGAATTCTGCTAGGCTGGGAGAAGGTGTCTCAACGATATGTATTATGTAAACAGGTGTATTGATCAGTGGCGTCCACGTTTGGAGGCCTGCGTTGAGCAGGAAGGGGACACATCGAGCAACTTCTCAATTAAGACGAACAACATGCTAAGGTAAGCATCTATGAAGTTTGGAAGCTCTAGTCCGCTTACGTTTTTTTAATATGACAGTTTACCTCTAAGCGGTCACTTTTTTTTACCCACCCTGTATATATATGGGATGAATTTCACACTTAAACACGTGAAATGAATGAATACTGCAAACCCACGAGAATAAAGAAAAATTATTCCAAGGCCTTTCGTCTATTCAGAAGTACACCTCGTCAGGGAATGAAGGGAGAAGGCGAGATGACAAAAATATACACATATGTACAACGGGATGGAAAAAATAAAAAGATTAGCACCTGATTAACAAGAGTTAATTAGAGGCAAAAAGTATTTTAACAGGATATTGTCAATTTCATACATTCCAGCACTGTTATTGAAATTATTTTTAAAATGGATAAATGCACATTCTAGAATATTACTTTCACTTATATCTGTGTTTTTAACAAGCGCTTTAGAACTATCCCACTTGATACTATGATTACATCTATACATATGGTTAAACAATGCATTAGAATTATTTGCTGTTCTGCACGCATATTTATGTTGTTTTACCCTAATATCTAACGTTTTACCCGTTTGGCCTATATATCCTGAGTTACATTGTGTACATCCAATCGAATACACACAACCAACCGCGTTATCCGGGCTATTCTTTATTAGGCGTGACTTAACAGTATTATTATACTTAAAGACTACATTGATACCAATTGCTTTAAGTAAAGTGGGAAGATATTGAAAATTAACATGGTAAGGTTGGCTAAGGATATTTTTATGCTCAAATTCCTTTACAGTTACACTATTATAATACCTATTCTTGGCTTTCCTAAGGCAGTTATCTAGAAATGAAATAGGATAACATAATTTAGTACCAATATTCATGATACAGGAATACCTCAAAATTCGTCGTTTCGCAAATTCGTCGTTTTTTGAAAAAATTAAAAAAACGATCGAAATTGACGAAATTCAACTGTTTACCAACGCAATATATTACATATTTTGCCGAAAAACGATTAGAATTTGATTAATTAATCTATTTAATAACATAATACAGTAAAATGTTTTCTCATTGAAACATATTATAATCTATCTCGAGTTTCGTCGTTTCGTATTTTGTCGTGTTATTCCAGAACGAATTAACGACGAATTTCGAGGTATTCCTGTAGTGCATAACTGGGAATCTAAAAATTCATGACTGACAACTCGCAATGCTGTAAGAAACATAGCAGAGGAAAAAGAAGATTTAATCCCTTACTCCCTTACGGCATCGCGTGAACGGGTTCTAACCTAAGTGTGAATTTTTTAAAGGTCTCTGGATTGTTTCCTTACTCGCTTTTGATTCATTCGTTTTTTCGGTAAATTGTAAATGGAATAATAAACGTAAATGTAAATGTAATAATGGAAGTAATAAGTGTGGAAATAAGTGTAAATGCAATAAATGTAACAATAAAGGTAATAAAATAAATTTAATAATAAATGTAAAGGTAATAATAATTAAATGTTAAAAAACGTAAATGCAATAATAAATGCAGTAATTATGTCAAAATAATAGAATCTGTATGTATAGAACAAGAAGATACTTTTAATTTGTGCGAATGCACTTATAAGCGGGACCCTTTAATAAAATGCCCTTCTTATGTCGGGGAAACGGGATCTAACCTAGGTGCGAATTTCTTAATGGTCTCTGGATTGTTTCCTCCTCGCCTTTTTCATTCGTTTTTCGGTTTATAATTTCTGTATAATAAACAGCAATGTAATAATCAATGTAATAATAAATTTATAATTTCTGTAATAAATAATAATGCAATATTAAATGAAATAAATGTAATA
>JAJOZX010008048.1:0-2500 GCA_023014485.1 Bathynomus jamesi | reverse complement strand
CTAAAATCTCTTACCAAATACAAACATGCGCCTGCGCAGAATTGATTGTTTTGGTTTTAAGCGTAAATATTATGTTTCAAGCAAAATTCATTGATTATAAAGGAGAATTAGATGGTTTGCCGAATATAGTTGGTTTGTTTAAAATTTAATTTGTTCTGATTTACTGAAGGAATATATCATAAATTTAGTAGATGTTTTGTACTTCAGTTAGACTGTTTAAAATATTTCTGATATTAATCTAATCAGATTTTCCAAAGCTAACAATCTCATGTAGCGAACGAATGTCCTCATTTTACATATAGATTACGCGGTGCTACTATAGTATGCGGCCTACCTACGATTCGGCGGTTTACCTTTAATTGTAGTTTCTTATCTTGTTTACTAATTGTTTGTTTACATCCCAATGTCAATCACCCTTGACGATTGGTTAGGTTTAATCATGATATTTTCGTTAGTTTTAACGAAAATATCATGATTAAACCTAACCAATCGAAGGTAGACCGCATACTATAGTACCACCGATTACGCGTATTGTTCAAGCTTTTATTATTTACTCAATTACTACTCACGATATACTTATCCAAGACCAATGTAACCTGAGTAAACCTTATCTAACACGTGTAACCAACATTTCGCATTACATTTGAAAAGACATTCAAATGCTGTAGGAGGGAATTAATTTGTGGTGTAGTGGTTCGGTGGGGAGGGTTTACTTCCCCCTCTTCTAAGGAGATAATATTCACAAACATACTGTATATAGATAGACTAGACACCATTTTATTTCATAAACTGTGCGATAGACTATTTCGACGCCACGTTAAGAAAGTCGAAACAGCTAAGAAAATTAATTGTTTCTTCTGGGAAAAATTTGGGTACTTTTGCATTATCCTCCCAACACTAATTTTTTTTATAATGGCGGCGGGCTGTTTTTACCGTAACCTAACCTAACCTAACCAAACCTAACCTAACCTAATACCAACACTAATTTTTTTTATAATGGAAGGAAAATAAAGTACCATAACCAAAACCAAACCAACATTATATAAAAAAAATTAGTGTTGGGAGGATAAAGCAAAAGAACCAAAATTTGTAGAAACAGACGATTTTTAGATACTTTCAAGCAAAATTGAATTTTAATTGTTTTTGAATGTATTTGTGATATTATTAGTCATGGATTGAAACAGAAATGGAGGACCAAAATAGATTCCCGCCTTACGCGGTGACTTTCGATCTTTCCTTTCTTTCCGTTTCGAACTTTCTCTTCCCGCTTATCGCTCTTTTTTTGTTTTGTTTTTATCGTTGATCGTTGTACGCGTGTATATATGTATGTATATGTAGGCACGCATAAGTACACAAGGCATACAAGAAGTAATACACGAGGAAATGTAGTTAATAAAAATAACACATATTTGCCAATTTTTAGGATAATATACTTGATTTATATATATATAATTTTAAATATATATTATATATATATATATATATATAACTCATAAATCAGTTTTGTTTTTTTTCTTTGATTTAATTTTGGAAAATATTATTTGAAAACATGAACAAAATTTCGTGTAAAGAATGAATTTGGCATTGACAAATGAATAAAATACATAAAAACAAAAAAAATTAAGGTGTGATTGCTAAAATATAATTTACAAATAAGGTAAAAAAAAAGAGTTAAAATAATAATATTTACCTTTAAAAATTTAAAAAAAAGGGGGGGGGGGGGGGGGGGGGGGGGGGGGGAGTATCATCATTCTACTGATTTTAAACGCCCAAAATGATTAATTTCACGCATTCATGTATTTTGCATATAATGGAGACTTCATAATTTCAAAATGCACAATGCAATGAATAGAATACACACTGTAATTAACCTTTAAATTCTAACATTATTTACTGACACACAATCTTGAATATATAAGTATTATCTTCGCAGGTGATGTGCAGAAGAATCAAAAGTATTTATGCCCCTAACATGTCCTCACTTCTGGCGATATTGTGCACGACCACGTCTTAAAATGCTTCTCATTAATTCAGCAGAATTAAGAAACTTTGCGTCTGTGAGTATAGTTTAATGGATGCCAGTGGCCGTAGCTCAGTGGGTAACGCCGTTTCTCTATAAACGAAGTGAAAACACTGGAGTTGGGGGTCGAATCTCGATGGTGTTGGTAATAATAATCAGGAGTTAGTACAAAGGCCGCATTAGTGACTGAGCGCTATGACAGTTCTGGCATTCCTAAATGATGGTATTCAGCTAATGTAGCGACCCGTAGATGTCCTCTACGTTAAGATGATATAGGGACCAGTGGTTCGGATCCCACGTAAAGCTGTAGGTCCCTCATAATATGACCTTTGCCTTAGAAGGAGGTCAGACAACCCCAAGTATTACTGCTATGTCCTGTTTATTTGCCAATTGCTAAAAATGAAAAATAAAGTAGATGCGAGGAAATATAACCTCGTTAACCTCGTTGCTGTTCCGGCGTTCGTCTCTCTTCACACGAAG